>JAEIHY010020186.1:0-13914 GCA_018904565.1 Drosophila tsacasi | reverse complement strand
ATATTACATAAAAAAATATATTTATATTAAAAGGAATACTGAAGAAGCTTATTGTTTACAATTGTTTCACATAAATAAATATTTAGAATTAAGATTTAGTTGATTTATTACAAATGTGTACGATGCATAAATTTTTTTGGGTGATGGTTTCCGATGTTCTTTTTTTTTAACTCCGATTTAAAACATCGACATTGGACGAACTTGATCCATTTACACAATTTTGTCTTCAAAAAGCCTGCATACATAGGCTTTCATGTATTGTAATTGATTTTAAAAATTTATATTGTAATTCATATATTCGTCTTGACAAAAAATATCAAATAAAATTATCGCTATTTCGATATTTGGGCAAACAAAAATTCGAATATAAATGTATCATCTTTAGAAAAAAATATCGATATATTGATATTTTGATATATTATCAAGAAATTAACAATTAAAAAATTGCAAAAAGGAGCTCAACTCCGCCATCAGCCATGGCTACCCAGAAACCGTCGGAAGAGTGCAATATCCACAAGGTGTGCTAATTAGCCAGAGAGCAACGCCAAGTGAAGTGGAGTGAAAATCGAAAGTGTGTGTGTGTGTGTGTGTGGAAAAAAGTGCGCGTGTGGAGAAGAAGAAAAACGCTGAAAAGCAGCGGCACGCTGTAAACAAATTCGCGAATTCCAAAGACTATGAATATTGAGACCCACTAATCGCTAGCAAAATGACGGAAGCCTTCGACGAGGAACTGTTCGAGACGCGCCTGGAGGCGCTGAAGGATACACAGGAGGGCATACAGCAGATGTCCAACTGGTGCCTGCAGCACCGCTCCAACCACAAGAAGATCATCCAATGCTGGCTGAATGTCTTTAAAAAGGGTGAGTCCTGGATTTGATCATTCTGGTGCCCAGGCTAATGGCCCTCTCGTTCCGGCAGTTCGCGTGGACCACCGTCTGGTGCTGTTCTATCTGGCCAACGATGTCATCCAGTACAGCAAGCGCAAGCGCTACGAGTTCGTCGAGTGCTGGGCCACAGCGCTCCAGAGAGCCACCACCATGGTGCGGTAAGTACCGCAATAGGAGGCAAGTGCTTCACCACTGGCTAGTTCGGGTCGTTGCCAGGCGCATATCGAGTTGCAAATGTGATATTGCATTGCATCTTATTCTCAAGTTTCCCAGTGTATGAGATCTAGAAACGCCGCTGTGGAGACTAAATATTGATATTTTTCGATGTTTACAATTAGAATCAAAGTTTAAGATATTTTCGGTATCAATATCATATCTAATAATATAAATTTTAATGGAATATATATATTCTTCCATTTCCCTCAGCGACGAACGCGTCAAGGACAAAATCCTGCGCATCTTCAAGATCTGGGAGCAGCGCGAGATCTACAACGAGGAGTACTTGAGCGACCTGAGTGGCCTGCTCAACATAGCCCCGCCCAAAAAGTCCCAGATCGATGTCAGTGACGAGTTCCAGAACGCCACGCTGGTTGCACAGATGAGGGAGTGCGTCGAACTGGCCGAGTCCACGGACAAGAGCATGAAGAAGCTACCCAAGCCGCCTACCTTCGAAATCGAGGTGATCAAGCAACAGCTCAAGGACAAGAGCCACTCGGGCGACATTGAGAAGGAGGTGGAACGGTGCGTGGCCTTCATCAATGCCTACAACAAGAACCTGCAGAACGAGATCAAGAGCCGGAAGGCGGTTCTGGTCAGTCTGGAAGCTGCCAAAAAGTTTTACGAACACCAGGGCAAGGAGGTGAAAGTGGTGGCCAGTGTAAGTAGATAAAGATTTTAGTTTTAGCTGGATTTCTCATATTTTTACTTTGGTAGGCCTACAAAAGCTTTGGTACGCGCATTAAGATCGTAAAGCGAAAGCTGGACGAGACCATACCCACTCTGGCCAGCCCCATACCCTCGCCGGACATTAATGCACCCTCCCCGGAGCGAGATGCCGACTTGCAGCTGCCCGACGAGAACAACACGCCGCTGGGCATGGTAATTAAAGAGGTACAAAGGGATCACTTCTCCTTATCAATAATCTTCCCCCCTTACTCAGAGCCTCTTTGGCGGTGGATTAAACGGCTTCTCCAGCTACCTGGACGGTGGCAAGCTGCCCTTTGACATCAATGACTTCAAGCGGGACTCGAAGGACCGGGGTAGCGCCATAGAAGTGATCGGTTCGCGTTCGGATGACGAAGGCTATGTGCCGAGTGCCAATTTCTACAAGCCCGAGCCCATCTCCAGCTCCAATAGCAGCGCCATACCTGGTCTTGGTGGTGGTGGCGGAGGATCCGCTGAATACACCCCCAACCCTCCCCTCTTCAGCTCTGGTGGCAGCCAGGAGCAATATGTACCACCGCTGCCGACGCATCTCTACGGCGGCAGTGCAAGTGTCGGCGGAGGTAGTGGCCTGCCGGATGCTCAGTACACGCCGGCGCCGATGCCACCGCCCCCATTGCCACCATCCACCGGCCCCGCGGATGATTTCAACAGCACCTGGAACATGAGCATGACGTGGACGCCGCTGGACTCAAGCTTGAACAGCAGCGGGGCTAGCTCCTCGTCGTATCCAGCGAATTCATCGACGCCCCACTCGCCGCCGCACTTCGAGAGAAAGGCCAGTGCCGCAGCCGCGCCCATTGAGTACAATGAGCATCTGCCCGCGGGGCTGGGCACCGAGGATGTGGACCATCGCACCCTGCAGCTGCCGCCGGCCTTTGACTTTGGGTCGGCCAAGTTGGGTCTGAGCAAGGACAAGTCCCGGCAGCTGGCGGACATTGATCACCGGAACCTGATATCACTCACAGGATCGCCGGGCGGAGCAGAAAAGGTAAGGATTAAACAAATTTTATTATTATCTCTGTCTTAAAGTTTCGATAATACCTTTATTTGAATTGTTTTCATTTCCTTGCAGGACTTTGCTGGCGGCGATGTGGACTATCGGATTGTCCCCAATCCAAAGGACGAGGGCAGCCTTATGGCTCCGCCTGGCAATGGAAGCTATGCCAAGGGCAAGACTAGTTCGCCGCTTAAATCGAATGCCAGTACGGAGTTCTCATATTTGTTTACTTTCCGCAACCAATATTTAATATATTTTCCCTATAAGCAGGCTCCTCGTCCGAATCAGATCGCGTGGATGGCGCTGCCCGCTATGATCCCGCTGATATGGTCATCGATATGGACATGTCCGACGACGATATCGACGAGTCCCTGAGAGGTAATAGCCAACTTACAGCCAGAGTTACTATAATTAAACTATAATAATTTCCCAATTTAGATCCAAAGGATAATCAGGCGGAGGCCGATGCGGACGTCAACGGAGCGGCAACGCCTTCGCGTCCTGTTTTGCTGGAGACGCCGCAGGACTTTCTGAATCCCTGGGAGACTGCTGGCAACAATAGCTTCTTACAGGACGATGAGGATACCGAGCAGCAGCAGCAGCAGCATCACCAGCAGGAGCTTCACCTGCAGGAGCAGGAGCACCATCATCAGGAGCATCACCACCAGGAGCAAGATCATCACTCGCATCTCCATCAGCAGCAGCCCTGGAATCAAATGCCTCCCATGCACATGGCAGGAGGAGCTCCTCCACCGCCACGACCTCCCTTTGGCCCGCCCTTCTCACCGTTCCAACGCTTTCCGGGTCCACCCATGATGAACAACAGTCCCGACGGGATGCCGCGTGGGCGTGGTGGCCGGGGCCGAGGCTGGGGTGGGCCGGGACCCTTTAGGTCGCCATTTCAACGGATGCCGGGACCAGGATTTGATGGCGGACCACGACCCTTCTTCCCCCGTGGCGGAGGGGGAGGAGGTCCAATGCGAGGACGGGGGCCCAGGCGTGGTAAAGCGTGGATGATGTAATTACGTATTGTAAACAAAAATGGAGAGGAGTTCCCCCTCGGTTTTAGTTCTTAGTCCTTCAGCTTATCTCAGCCCTGATTTAAACATTTAAGCAAGAAAGTTAAGCAAAGTCGATTGTCTGGACAACACACTCACACACATAACACTTTTAGGCTCCTCTTTTTATGGACTTGACGTTGGCCGATATGGGATTTTAACTTATTTTTCTCCGTACATTTTATAGAAACGTTTATTTAATTTTTGTCATATTATGATGATATGCTTAGTAAACTGCAATATATAACAAATTATTTCTAGCTAAAAAGTTAAATAAAATTCATTTCTGAGCTGCAACGCTGCGTTATTTAATTGCGCTAAAAACATACTTTACATTTAGGGTCTAGAGTTTTTAATCTCCCATAGAGTCAACGTCCTGCCCAGTCGTCACTCACATCCTATCTGGTTAAGTTTAGAGTGTTGCCTTGGCTATCTTTAAAGGCTAAGAAATGTATTTGACTAAGTCGCCATTGCTTCTACTTTTAGTTTTTACCCACTAAGTAATGTAAATAATTATAAACTTAGGTCTAAAATAGAATTACTGAACGCTCTTCGCAGCCCCTACGCAAATATACAGATAATATATATTCAAATTTACTTATAAACCCAATTCAACTATTTTTGGTAGTGAAAATCAACCAAGAACTTACTAACGTTATGAGAAATGAAATAAAGTTTGATATTTACTGGTAACTTTTAGGCACATTTTACGTACTGACAATTCACCGGATTTTGGCAAGCTTGTTCGTTCTTTAGATACTTTTTGACTTTAAAAAGAACAAATAAGGTATAGTTTTCATCTTAAATTTAGCAAAAACTTTGCGAAGTAAAATTATGTAATGTTATTGAATAATTTAACAAAGTAATATTTACTCAATTTCTCATTCAAGAATTGAATAAATCAATATTCAAACTCTTCAACAACAGAAATCTATATTGAACATACTTCGATAATTAATTCAAATAAAATAAATCAGCTGATTAATATTTAAATATATTACCTTTCTTTATTTCAACAACTTGACAACATTCAGTAATTTAACAATTTCCGCCCATTTCCTTTTTTCAATGTTCTATAACAGATTTACGGACTGACTGACCATAGATCTATAACTTTCGCTCGAATTTCTCACGCCATCGTTATGACGTTTGCAATACAATTTGCTTAGCCTAATATAAATAAGTAATATGGATTGCGAAGAGTATTTAATGTAAGATTCAGTTTAGACTTTTAGCAATACGAAACCCTAGTTATACACAATTAAGAGTTATATACAAAATACAAACATGTGATATTCGGAATCTAAAACTGTGCCTTTGAGTCTATTTATTAACATCAGTTTATAGAACTCATCCGGATCCTTTTGGTTCCTAAGACCCTCCCACAATTCCCAGAGCACTTACAAATGACTATGTTTAAATCAATTTTCGAAGGATCTAAAGCGGCGACTCTGTTTATCCTCAGTGCTTACCTGTTGACGTTGGCGGCCCTTAATCACTTCTGTTTTTCCCTGGATATCCATCCACGCTGTGTCTGTGTGTGGTGTGTCGGAAGTCGGAACTCATCAATTCTGCGCCGCTTACTGATGTTTTGGTGGGTGTGGCACACTCCCTACTAAGGCCACAGGACGCTCTCTTCTCATCTCTCAAGGAACAAACAAGGATACCCTTTTTTGGAATGAGTTGAAAGTGTGGCGAATGTGAAGACATGTTAAGCAGATCTCCGGGTTGATTTATGGAGCTTATCGAGAAGGTATTTAAATCCTGTATACACAAATGCAGTAAAGTTGTAATGTTGTTAAAATGCAAAATATTACAATTTCAATTTAAAATTTAAACAAAATCTATATTCAGTAAAATATTATTCACCACACCCTTATTTATTATCTATTCGTTTCGGACTTTTAAAATTGTTAAATGAATTTTAACTACTTTTTAAGGGGCAGTTTTATATATATATATATATTTTGATATACATATATATATTAATTTTTTGCATTAATGTTAGCATTTTGTGGCTACAAATTTAAGTTTTAAAGTTAGACTTATCCCAACGAAATTCTAAAGTAATATCTAAATATCAAACCATAGCATTTAAGTTTTATGTATTTTATTTGCTTTAAAATAAATTTAGCTACAACTATGATAATAATCTTAAAACTAACAGCCTTTATAAGTTTTCCACTAGGTAATCATTTCCAGAGTGTTGCTACAACACAGCCCGCAAGAAGGGACTTCAGCCGGAGGAAGCAAGGACGCCTCAGTAGTCCCTGGACAGCAGCGTGACCAAATCGCCGATGTATGCCTGCGCCATTTGCAGTGTTTCGTACTTGGATAACCGCCGGTCATGACCCAGCGATGGCACCACATCCCTCAGCTTGTCGAAGGCGTCGTTCAGGCTGTTCATCCGTCTCCGCTCGCGGGCATTTGCCGCCAGCCGACGCTTCTTGAGGACCTCACCACCGCACGAGGGTGACAGGGAGCTGCTGCTAGCTGAGGAGGAGGCGCAGGATCCTGACGAGGAGATGGAGGTGGAGAGCCTGTCATATGGTTTGCTTCGCTCCTGCTTTGTCCAGTACTTGGTGCTCCTGCCCTGACTCTTTCCCAGATGATGGGGAGGAAGATGATGCTGCTGCTGCTCCTGGACGCTCAGCATGTGCTCCAGTTCTAGAACGGCTGGGGTGTCTTCGTAGTACTGCTCCTGGGAGCAGCTGTTGGTGGTGCCCTCGGATAGGCTATCGCCGCTGTTGGCGCTGAGCTCCTGCTGGTACATGAACTGCTCCAGCTGCTGGAAGGCATCGTTGCCCAGGAACTCGGGCAGGACCGGCAGCGGCGACTCGTCGGGGTAGTAGAACTGCTCCATTAGGTCGTTGGTGTTGGTCAGCATGTTAACGTTCGAAGGCTCAAAGGACAACTGAAGTTAGCTTGCAGAGGACTCTGGCTTATATAGCTGCCGGCTCTACTCTGTGATTGGCTGAGGCAGCTTACCTGCTACACGTTACCTGATTCGCTGCGGATCCCCTCAGGTAACCTGCCTCTCTCGAGGATCAAATCCCCAGAACGTGCCCTAAATTGGCTTGCGGTCAAAACGTTTAATTGCCGCTCTGACTCTCCGACTCTCTCCTTCGGCCAGGTATCCGACACCGACTCCCTTTGTGTGACCTGTCAGTGGGCCACCGTCCGTAATGATACCTCTCTTTTGTTACATTTGGTTATTCGCACTGAAATTATACTTTTTATAGCCAAACAATTGTTGCCAAGGTCACAATATGCGAGATCAAACAATGAGCGGGACGACGTCTTTCTTGTGGGAATCTTTGCCATTCCCTCTGGATCTCTGGCTCCTCCTCGAGGATCCCCTGCCACCTTTGGGTCATCTCGGTTGCATGTCTGTGGTCTAGTATAAGTACGGGTTCGGACCTTTTGGGGCTCTCGGAGCAGAGAACAAAGCAAGAATTCCGGTGTGCGGTTTTCGACTTTCGATTTTAGTTTATCTTTTATTGGGTCAAATGTAAGTATTTAAGTGGCTTTCTCTCGAAGTTTAAGTTAATGCCTATCACGAAGGAGCTGGGTGATATTGTAAAGGGTTTACTTAACAGTCCGTGCAGTCCGCTAAACATTATAAAATACCCATAAGGGTTAAGGTCCTAATGTGTATATTATTATACCCTTGAAGGGTATTAAAATTTTAGTCAGATGTTTGCAACGCAGTGAAGGAAACATTTCCGACCCTATAAATATAAATTCTTGATTAGCATCAACAGCCGAGTCGATCTAACCGTGTCTGGTTTAAAATTTCTTTCGAAATTAAATTGTTAGAATCTTAAAAAACACAAATTTTTGTTTTAAAATAAAATACCAAAGTATGCATTTTCCGAATTCAAATTAATGTATTTTTAGCTTAGTTACTATATTTCTACGCTTTAATTTTCCCAAAATTATGGAGGATAAATATTTAAATTTTAAGACTCCTTTCGGGGTATATAATATCAGTCAGAAGCACAGAACACAGTGAAGGAGCCATTGCTTACCCTATGAAGCAAATATATTCTTGATCAGCGTCAAAAGCCCAATCGATCTAGCAATGTCCGGCAAAAAAATAAATTTTATAAATTTTTTCAAAATTTTATAAGGGGATTATCGTTAAAATTTTTGAAAATAGGTAAAAAATTTAAATTTAAAATAAAATAAAATTTAGTAGGCAGATTTATAAAGCTTATAAAAACTAACTCAGAACAGTTTTCCGAATAAAAATTAATGTGTTTTTAGCAAAGTTATTATATCTTAAAGCGTTAATTTTCCCAAAAATGATCTTATAAAATGATGGATACATATTTTTAATTTTAAGACTCCTTTCGGGGTATTATAAAATCAGTCAGTCGATCAAATCAGCCGATTGATTATCGAGTTAGAAATAAAGTTATATGAACTTATAGGGTGTATAATAAATATAATAAAATGTTATATTAATATAACAAATAACAAACTAAAAACAAATCCTTGCAAATCCCCGGTAAAAGTCTAGTGTTTCGCACAAAGTTCCACCACAATCTGTTCAATTAATTTAAACGCTCTACTTTCCACAGGCTGATCTACTTTTGATATCCCGACGGGCTACTCTCAAGCCCACTTTCAAGTGGCCGCATCGAAAGGCTAATTGACTCCACTGACTCGCAGCATTAAGGAGGAAAATCAATTCGAGGAGTTCGCTGAGTTTCTAAGGAAAACGCTGCCAAACAATTGGAAAACACCAGCCCATGAGTAAGCGCCGGGCATGGCTAAAGAGTACAAATGATGCCACTGCTGCTGGATGGCCCAGATTCAGGATACTCTTCACCCAAAATGTCAAGTCGAAGAGAACAAAGTCTCGGGGCCGACAAAGGACTCTGACGTTTGATCTAGACGCGGCGATGATGATAGCTGATGGATCGGTAGGACATTGCCACGCGACCGCAGCTCAGGCCAAATGCGATCCCGGACCAAGCATTATACTGCAATATTTTTCGGGAGAAAGGCTCGCGGATAGCCTAAAGATCGGCAACGCCCCTTCTGGGTTTTCCTATTAGCATTTTTGCCTGTGATCGCAGATCTACCTGCGATCTCAAGAGAGGTTTTCTCCAGAGTCCAGCGGAGGCCCTGTCAAAATAGCAACAATAGGTAGTTGTCGGGAGGCGGTTCTGGTTGAAAGTAGGCAACCTTTTTGGCCGGGACACAATAGGCCAACTGATGATAATCCTGCACTGTGTTGCGTGTTTCTAGGGCTTCCCCCTCTGTCCCAGGATTAATCGTTTTCGTTTTGCGGATTAGCTGTTGGCGCTAAATTGCGAAAATGCGATTAGAAAAAGTCAAGAGGAATTCCATGGGAATGTCTTTTCTATATATTCTTGTACACTTGTTGATCCCTCTCTCTTTGTTTAAAAATTGTGAACAATGGAACGATGTTGGCTGGTTTTTTGGTTGGTTTCTATTGTTCTTTTACCCATTGTTTCCCAAATTACCATGTAATAATCTAGAATTATGAAATATTATACATATGCAACGTTTGTTTCCAAGTAAATTTACTTACTGGTTCAGGACGCACAGGTGTGCAGAAATCCGCAGACAGCGTGTCTGGAGAAGGCTTTAAAGGCATTTTGGGAGGTAAGATTTTATATACATATATCTGTATTGAAATATTTATAATTTTTCAACTTTTATTTCAGGCGTTCAGGTTCAAAAAATCAGTACTGATCTCTCGAGAAAAAAAAATGAACAAACTAACTCTTTCCTCAATTTTCTATTAAAAGTAAATTGGATAATCAATAAAAATGTAAATCTCTCCCTTAGTTATCGATCCGCAGAGGAGCATGCGAAAAAAAATTCCACAAAACTCATGCCATAACTTAGACACACTTCAAAGGACCTTAAGCAGGATCCTTTCGTTCTATCCACAAAGTGTCCGTTAGCGCCCCTGAAAGTGTCAGGCAATTGCGTGCGTTTATGGGAATTTATTGACACTCGAAGCGAGGATCCTCGATGCCAGCAAGGATATCGGACAAGCAGGTAGCCAGCGCCGATAGGTATCATAAATTGTCATCGCATAAATATAGTGCAACACGGGGATCAAGCGTAGTCAGTGTGACATTTATGACTCTATTACCCGTCTGCTCTGGCTGCTCCTGATTCCTCCTCTTTCTGTAATCAGTGACCTTCGCTACACGCGAGCTCCGGTCTCCTCGTATCTTAATAAGCATTTAATGGTAGCGGTAAACGATGCCCAAACAAAGTCCCAGTGAGATAGGGGCAACGGAAAGTGTTAATGGATGCTGCGATAAGGAGAGCCCTGAGGGAGAAGCAATCTCAAAGAAATCACGCAAAATTCCTCTGTCCAGCGAGGGAGTAAACCCTTAGGGAGTCATGTGGGTTTATCGTCCCTTGGGGACTGTAAAGAACTTTGGTCTTCAGTTGAGCATTTTCTGTTGAGCTTTCCCCTTCACGCTTTTTCAATAAGAAACTTTCGCTTTTACATAAATACATAAATATTGCCAAGTCTTTATTAATAAAATAATTGGAAAGAACTGATTACAACAAACGCTGTGCTCAATAGTTACATTATAAACTACATATTAATTCGTTCACAGTTCACGCACACAAATATTCGGCTAAAAACAATCCGTCAACTGTGAATGGCTTACAAGCTAAGTGCTCTATGAAATCATTTTGATTTTACAACCACATTCGACGGCGGTTATCTAATACTCTTGTTAAATTTCGGTATGTTTATATATTCATTCAATCACAAAATGGGATAATATCGGTGTGAGCTCTCGGTTGGGGCGATTTGATAAATGATATTTCTGTAAAGGTCTGCGAGATGGTCCGTCATGGTTGCTTTTAGTTTATAGAATGATTATATTTTAGTTTCAGTGATATGAAGTGCTCTTTCTTGATTCGGCTATGATATTAATTTTTCTGTGCGAATAAATATTAATTTAGCTACAATATGCAATTAATACGCTGGAGAATATAAATATTTATATGGTTAAAAAGGGCGAGTCGGTGTGTCAATGAATAGTTCAATTGAAGTGTAAGCCGCATGGAAAACTTAGACATTTAACTTGAAATAAAACATTCACAATTGCAGATTTTTGACTGGTAAAATGATTTTTAAGGAAAAAAAAACAGAACATTTCAATAGAAATGTTTAAAACAAATTAAAAACCGTATTTTTGTTTAATTTTTAAAGTGCGACTCGACCCTTATAGATATCATATTTCTCGATTTATACGCTTTTTATCTTCAAGCACTCACAGAAACGCACCAACCACATCCAGTTCGTTCCAGCTGCACTCTGGCTCTCCATCTTTTCTTATCACTCATAGAAACAATTCCCCTTACAGCGTCGTCGACGTCACCGTGCTGACGCCGTGGACCAGAATTGTGGGCGGCAGCTCGGCGGTCAGTTCGGTCAGCAGCTCCACGTAGCTGGCGCTGCGCTGTGCGAAATCCGGCGTCGATAGCTTCGGCGGCGCTGCGAGATAGACGAACGACAATGCCGTCTGATCGGAGCGTTCGCGTATGATTTGGTTCGCTCGCTGCATGTAGATTAGCGAACGATTCAGCCTCTCCTCGCCCAGCTCCTCATCGTCGTCCTCCAGCAGGGCATTGTCCGACTGGGCGGTGAATTGCCTGAGGGTGCGGGCATGCCGGCTGAAGTCGCTGTCCCGGCTCCACTCCTGTATCTCCACAATGTCGGCTGTGATGCGGAGCTCCTTGAGCGACTGTTCCAGCTTCATCTTCGAGAAGATCTCCATTTGAGGGGCCTGCGTGTCGAAGGTACTGAGAGGGAGAGGGGATCATTATTATAATTCGCTTCTGCTGTTGTGCACAACAATTACAAACTTACCCCACCGTACCCTCATCGTTGGCTTCACAGAGGAAAACTCTGACGCGCAAATGCTTCCACTTGGCCAGCATTATCACCGCCAGTTGCATCATGAACAGGGAGACCATGTCGAAGGGATCTCCAGATGTGGGATTGAACATATTAATGGGCCACACATCGATGTACTTGACATGCTTGCTGCTGCTTGGGAAAATCGTGTTCTCAACCCATTTGAATAATCAATAAACCCGAGTCCACTCACATGGCAATAAAGTTCTTGTCCAGTCGCTGGAAATTCCTGCACAGGCACAGGTTCTTCTTCATTCGCAGAGTGTCGCAGAGGATCTGCACATATTCCTGGACCTGAAAGTGTTTCGGGTCGCCGTCACGTCGTATGGGAAAGCTCTGGATGTCGCCAGTGTTGAAGTCATCGGTCTTATACGGCGAGGAACCACTGCGATAAGAAGAGCATCATCATTTAGGGAATTAAATGTCGGGGAATCAAGTCTTCACTTACTTTTGGAAAAAGTCCCGCGGCGCCTCGTTGTCGTAGAAGCCCAAAATAATGGTGTTTGGCTTCATGGCGCCGATGCCCGACAAACGAATCAAGTGCTGGACTCCCTCGCGAATGCTCCGGCTCAGAGTCACCTCCGTGAAGGCCTTGACCCGCATGTGATCCAAAAAGGACCACCACTGCTGGTTCTCCTCGGCGTCTTCCGCGCTCTTGAAGTCCCCCAACTTGACATGTCCGATGATGTAAAGGCCGCTCTTCTTCAAATCGTTGACAAAGTCCACCAAGGGGCAGCAGGATCGCGGCGAGGAGACCAACAGCAGAATTTGCGGGCGCCAGAACTTAACGTGATCCTTGCGGGGATCCAGCATCAAGAGGTACTTCCGCACCTGGTGGAACATCAGGGCCTGCGATATCGAGCCCCATTGCGCCGCCTGCGTGGCGGCTGGCGAGAAGAGGTGCAGGGCAATCACGAGGATCAAGCACAAGATGATGCAGGACGAGGCGTAGATCGGATTGATCACGAACATCATGATCAAGGTGCCCAGCAGACCCACCAGGCACGTGTGCCACGTAAAGTACTTGAACAGCGGCCTGAAGTTCGGAGCCCCCGTAAGCTCAATGCCCAAGCAGGCCAGATTGGTGGCCAGGTAGGAGAGCATAAAGAGCACCGAGTTGATCTGGGCAATGATGTTGAAGGAGCCAATCAGCAGGATGCACTCCACCAGGCACCAGCTCACAACGACGGCGGCAATGGGATTGCCCTTCCACGTTCCGTGCAGCACAAAGTTCAAGAGGCTGCCGAAGACCTGGTCCTTGGAGAGAGCCTCCAAAATGCGACTCGACCCTATCAGATTGCTCAGGCTCGTGGAGAAGGTGGCCGTGAGGATGCCAATGGCCGTGAATGGTGGCCACAAATTCACCGGCATCAGGAATAGGTAGTTATTCTGCATCGTGTAATACGGCGTCGTGCAGCTCATCAGGAAGGAGAGGATGATGTAGGACACGAAAGTGAAGGCCACGGCCGACAGTGTGCCCCAGGGAATGCTCTTCGCGGGATTCTTCAGCTCACCGGACATGTTCGCGCCCGCCATGATGCCCGTAACTCCTGAGAAGAGCACACCAAAGGTAGTGGAGAAGTCCACCATCTTCCCATTCGACGTGTAGTCGGGGCCATAGTGTGATCCCAAGTTCTCCCTCAGCGTGTTGGCACTCAGGCCCGTGTAGTTGAGGAAGTGCACCGTTTTCGATATGTTATTGTTGACGGGTACGGGTATCTGAAAGCCAAGGAGAATAACTTATTTGTGGGGGTCTCACTGCACTAAAATGGACTTTATAACTTTATAAAATCTTAAGCTGAACTTTTTAAAATCTTAGAGTCTCAGCATGCTTTGTTAAATTATTACTCTTGGTACGTTTTTTAATAAAAAATTTTGCAGTAGGGGTGGCTCCCTTTTTTATTGAAAGAGTAATTTAAATTAAATGAAACGTAGACGGTAATTAAATAAATAAATGAAACTTAGACGGTAATTAAATAAATAAATGAAACTTAGACGGTAATTAAATAAAAATTAACTTCGATTTATTTAATGTTACGTTTTTATACCCTTGCAGGGTATTATAATTTTAGTCAGAAGTTTGCAACGCAGTGA
>JAEIHY010020183.1:0-31500 GCA_018904565.1 Drosophila tsacasi | reverse complement strand
AGCTACTGTTGAAGGGGCGCAGTAGCTTACCGAATTCCTCTACCTCCAACCCAGTCGTCCCCGTAGAATACCTGGGCACCCTTGTATAGGCTGGGAGGAGAAGGATCATTCAGGAATCTCGAGCGTCCGAATTGTCAGAACCAAATTGTTGTCAACTAACCAAATAGAGATTTCATTCTTTGTTTATGTTAAAAAAGAATTTTTTCTTACAACAAAAACGCCCTAAACGGACAACAAAAGGACAGCTGGACACTAAAAATGCGGCTACTACTTACTTCTTATTGCTATTTTTCAACTGCTGCATGAAGCCTGCATTGGGCTGGATGCAGGGCCGCCAAGACTTGACCAGATTGTAGGCATCCTCGACGCTCATATCGCGCCGCTGCATCAGATAGCCGATGACCACGGAGGCGGAGCGCGAGACGCCCGCGTTGCAGTGCACGAGCACGCAGCCCTGCGGCGATTGGCGGCGAGCGTCCTCGATGAACTCAATGGACACCGGCAGGACATAGTGCAGCAAGTCGGCATCGGGCAGGTCTAGGCAGGGAAGGTATTTGCATTTGACCGGCGTTGGCAGCTGCAGCTCTCCGAAGCTGGGCGTCGGAATGCCCACGCTGAGAATGTGCGTCCACTTGTACCTCAGTACGTTCTCCGCGGTCACGGCGTCCTGTGATCCCAGGTAAAGAAACTCGCTTAGGATGCAGGCGGGTACAGTATCGGGCTTGGTGTCCACGACGAAGCCATACGGACGTGACTCCAGCTGACGCTGTTGCGGGCTTCCGGATGCAGCAGCTCCCGTTGCCTCCTCGCTGCTGGAGGACCTCTGCTTCTGTTCAATGTAACGGGCCCCGGTGGCAGTCGTGACGACGGTGGTAGTTGGCCTTAGGTTGGCCAGCCGCTTCTGCAGCTCATACAGCAGTATCATTATAGCCCTAGTTGTCCGCTTCTTCGCGATAGTGCACTCGGCGGAGGTAGAGGCCGCAGGCCGGCGCCAGGTGTATGCGGTGATCCCACGAGTTCTTCGAAGGAATGGTCAGCATCTGGTAGATGCCCTTCTCGTCGATACGACCGCTGCCCAGGGCTATCAGAGTGCCCACTATACGACGCACTTGCTTGTACAAGAAGGACTTTGCCTTGATTTCGATGTCCCAGTAGTCGTAGGTCTCGGTGGCCAGCGTGGCGTTCGAGGCAAGGGCTAGAGAGCGGCCGGGATGTATATTGATCTCGTCAATCTTGCGCAAGGTGAACATGGAATGGTCGCGGGTTGGGCCCTTCTGGCGACTGACACTCATAAAGGTGCGGAAGTCGTGCACGCCAATAAACATCTGAGCCCCCGACCGGACTCGTTCAATATCGAAGCTCGGGTTTCTGTAGAGGAGAAGGCAATGGTTACTTTCGAATGTATCACCCAGCCACGCCTGCGTCCTGAGAAGACTTACTGGCTCTGCAGGAAGTAACAGCGATCGATTTCCTCCACGGGTACAAAGGCCTCGTATCCCCGGTTCCGCAGCCTGCCACTGTCATCCGCCGCGGGCGGAGTTTTCGCCACAGCAATGCGGTACAGGTAGGTACGCCCGATGGCGTGGTAGCGGCAGTGGAAGGAGTCGGCCACCAGTCGTGTGCTGAGTACGCGGATCGGAAGGCGCTGCTTGTCGAGCGTCCGGTTGAGCACACCGGTCAGTGCGCTGGTGTCATAAGGCTGGCCATCACGCCGCTCCAAGTCAACGTGCACCGTCGAGTGCAGGGCATGAACACCCGCGTCTGTGCTGAAATAGAGTGTGTATCTATAGCTTGACAGCTCCACTGGCTCTCTGGTTCCTACTTACCGACTGGAGAGCACGGTCTGTATCTCGTTCGTGGGACGGAAGACTCGCAGGGCCAGCTCCAAGCAGCCCTGAATGGAATTAGTGTCCAACCGCGCCGGCTCCGACTTGTTGACGGTCTTCTGAATGCCACTGGTAAGGAGTTAGGAGGTAATTCAGGGGGCTATAACTCAGAGAATCCACAAATACTTACCGAAAGGTCGTTCCAATGTATGAAATGTTTAGCAAATACCTGTGCATCGTTATTGTTACTAGCCGGTGTGACCTTTCCCTTTTTGAATCCTAAAAGAGATTTCTGCCTCCTCAGCTGCTGGTCACTCATTTTGTCAACACTACTTTTTCTGGTAACACTGGCTGACAGGCAAAAAGTTTTGTAATCAGACAAAAATTCAGGCAGCCTGTCGTCTGTCGAGCACCAACCACCGGTCTAATACTTTTTCTGGCTCGCCTAGTCGGCTATCCAAATTACGAACAGCAAAGTTCCCCCATCGACAGGCAGCAGTAGCAACTCCCCCCTCCCACGGCACACGGATAAAGAATGGCCGGCATTGTCCACAACGCCCGCACCGCGGAGGATACGGAGGTCAATGGGTGGATCCGATTCGGCCTGCGACTAGGCGTCAGCGCAGCGCTGCACCCCCTGGAGTACTCGAAGACGCTGATGCAGCTGGGCTACGAGCCGATCGCCCCGCGCCTGGGCAAGTCGTTCCTTGGCAAGCCGGTGATGGAGCTGCCGAACATCTTCCAGTACGGTGGGTGCAAAGTTCTTGTCGCCAATGCCCGCGGATTGATTGTATGTCTTTTGCAGCGGGCCACATAAAGCGTATCGACGGCTTCTATGGCTGTTACCGCGGACTGGCACCCAAACTGGTTGGGTCCATTGTGGCCCTGGTGGTGAGCGATAGAGTGGCCGACAAGCTGGATCTGGTGCAGCCAGAGGAAAACAAGGACGAAGCAAACATGTCGGAGGAAGAAATGTTAGTGTCTGTTTGCTGCTCGCAGCGTGTGTGATATCCCAGCGATCTCCTCCTTCCTCCTCTCCTTTAGGTACGACCAGTTCAAGTCGAGTCTGAAGCGCGATATTGTGGTGACGGTGACTGGAATTGTGGCCTCGCATCCCTTCCATGTGATCTCGTTGCGCATGATGGCGCAGTTCGTTGGACGCGAGAGCCTGTACAAATCCATTGTTGGATCTGTGGCTGAAATCTGGAAGACTGAGGGCATTGCGGGCTTCTTCGCAGGTCTGGTGCCGAAGCTCTTGTGCGATGTCGCCTGCCTCGTACTCACCAGCTCCACCGTCTACATCCTCAATAAATATGTCATCAAGGACCCGCTGGGCAGGCAGTACAATGCCGGCTTCACCCAGTTCTTCGTGTCCACCATGCTGTACCCCTTGCAGGTGGTGTCCACATGCTCGGCGGTGAGCGGGTCCCGCTTGCTGGCCGGCCAGCCGCCCATTATGCCAGTCTACAAGAATTGGGTGGCCTGTTGGAACGATCTGCAAGCCCGTGGCGATCTAAAGCGTGGCAGCTCTCTCTTCTTCCGGTAAGTGCGGTACAATTTTGTTGCGTATTCATTTAACCATTTTCGTGTACAGGTCGCAGGCCGTTAGATCTCCGGTTATTACCACGTCCTTTGCGCCCCTACCCAAGCTGGCTCGCTACCAGTAGACGAAGACGAAGTTTTTGACTAGAGAAGACCACGAACGAAGAGACCTCCCTGGACACCCCGCCACGACTTCAACTGAACACGCCTAGCTGCGTTTAACCAGCATTTCGATGGATCCACGATCCTGCCCCAAGACAACTGCATTTTTTCAATGTCCCCGATGAGATAACGAGTATACATAACATATATGACTTGAAAAAACAACTGCATTTCCGCGTGGTCACTTAGTCTTACATCCCATATCCTTGGCGCTGCTTCGCGTTTCCTTGGCACTAAAACCTTCGCTAAGCAATATGTAGAAGGCTGGCATGTCCAGATCGTGCATATTTGCGACATGATCCTGTTGGTGTTTTTCCTGCCAGAACAAATAAACTTTGACCCCTCTACGGATGTTATTTTTCGTTAAAAGCTTTGAGGATATAAGGAACCTTCTAAACCGAGTTAATTCAAGTTATGATGGCTATGAATAGAATTCTCTTCCAGAGAATTCTCTTCCGATGCAAACGAGAAATGGCACTCAAGAACCGAATGGTTTACCTCCAAGACATACAGCTAACTAATAAAAGTGGAGATCGAATTAATATATCGTTTTAATTTATATGTATAATTTCTGCTATATTTTCCGCCTTTATAATACAACTTAGCTTTACTAGTGGTTGCTCGGTTGATTGATCTTTACACGACTTCTTTTATACAGGGCTTACTTTGCGGATCCAATAAATAAATTTAACGCACTATAATGTAGTAGAATGCTCTTAGAAATACCAAAAATCGTACTTAAAGTATTTTACACATCGTTTGCATTTGCTAAGATTGTTTCTTACTCGGTCCGCCCAACACTTATTCAATTAGCAATTATAATAGTTTCGTTAGTAATACTTCCGTGTGAGTTCTTAATTAGGAGCGTCCTCTGCTTACAAATCTAAGTATTTTCTGTGTGTTGAGTTGTAATTGTAGTGTCATAGGCATATTCGTTAGAGGTTTCCTGTCGATAATCTTAGGGAGAGTTCTCGTTCTCTCGTATATGTAACTACTGGCGCTGGTTTCTGTCTCCAACTTGGCTTCCTTCTTGCTATTTACACCTTTTTCTACATACGTACATAGATTACATTCACCTTCTGGCGGCCAAGTTAAGATCTAGATCCAAGTCTTCGGATATTAGTTGGTCTGCGCGCGAGGCGTGACAAGAGTGCAAGACTTTCTTCTCTGCACACTCCCACTTTAAAGACATTTTGAAAGCCATAATACGCATCTTATTTGTTCATATATTGTTTTGGCCCGATTCCAAGTTGGAGCTGGCTTATTGCTTTCTCTTAGTCAGAAAATGACTCCTCCAGGCTTCTCAGCTTTTGCAATAATTGACCGCATGTATTGCCCTCACTAATGGCAACTATATTGATCTTAAATATGAAATAAAATATTGTGCAGCTGTGGGATGGTTTGTTTTTAAATAAGGCTTTTTGCTTTTATTAAATTTTTGCTAAAAACTAGAATTAAAATTAATAATCATTAATTAATAATTAAAGTTAACGTAATGGTATTAATTAAAAACATTTTGTAGCGCACACAATTATTTACAATTACACAAATATCGTCGTTAACCATCGTCGTTTTTAATATTATCTCTCCTTCTTTACATATTTATCATAATTATCCTCTATGTTGTTGCCTTTTACTTTGTTTTGCTTCACTTAATATTTTGGAATAAATATTTCTTGCATGTTTTCCGCTAAATGTGTGTTTTCGAAAACTTGCTCTCCCCTTTGAGTGAAGATACACGAAGCCTGCCCGCCCCAGGGTCAATGGGAAAGTACACATACGATATATGCGATAATTAATAAAACTATTGGCGACAAAGGAGCATTTTCTGTTGTTTCGGAGATCTAAGCGGACTCGCGCTACTCTCTTCTGGACCCATGTGTATCTAACGTTCCGGAATCGGAATCTGGAATGCAATCACACCGAGCGATTGAAGAAGGGCTGCTGCTTCCAAACACCTTAAATGCGCCTTGGGCTACGCATCTAACTTTTGTATAGTGCCTTCTGGGGCTTAGATTGTGTTTTTTTCATCGTTTTGTGTTTGTGACTTGGCAGAGGCACCTTGCTTATAGAAAACCAGTGTACGTTGTTTGCCTACTTTACTATTGCTTCAACACTTTCGAAAAAAAAAAA
The DNA here is from genome assembly GCA_018904565.1 of Drosophila tsacasi. Classification (NCBI taxonomy): domain Eukaryota; kingdom Metazoa; phylum Arthropoda; class Insecta; order Diptera; family Drosophilidae; genus Drosophila; species Drosophila tsacasi. The sequence continues at coordinate 25,837 of JAEIHY010020183.1, read as the reverse complement.
CGCAGGGGAACAAGGAGAATATAAACCAAATTCATTTTTGGAGCTTTTCGATACGCTGCTGTTACGCTTACACCTAAAATACAAATATTTCTGTTAATTTCTTGTTCATCTCTCTATAGGTATGGGGCTACGGGGATTTCGGGGGAACAGGGAGCTTTATATGCACTTAGATTGCGGCCACTACCGACTTTGATTTTCGCTAAGAACTACAATTAATGACTATCGCTACAATTGTTGAAATTGTCGTTACTCTTTTGCACGCATTTAACAGTTTTTACTAATATATATATCTATATATTACGATTACTTTACGCATTTTACGCATTACTAAATAATTATTAATAAATAGTTTATGTGTATATGCTGGCTTTCGTCGATCATCCCTTAGTGAGTGGAGGAGGGGCGTGGAAGGACTTATGGGCGACCTAAACCAAGAGCATTTTTGGATCTTTAGGTTAGACTTTTCTTCGTTTGCTGTTCTCCTTTCAACGCGGAAACTTTAATACAGTAATTTACAAGAACCTTAAACGTACAGAGGATGCTTCCGCTAAAAATGTACACTTTAACTTTACTTTACTTCTTTTTGGAGTTAATTATTCATATATATTAGGGATATATATGGGTAATATCTTGTGTTTACGCCCACGCAATCTTCATAACAAACCAGTGACGGACAGATAAGAGAGAGCAGTGGAAGGAGCAGAAGCAGGAGCAGGAGAGGACCTTACGAGCTAACTGTACAAATCAAACTTCGAGGGGGGGGAAACTGATCTTCGTTCTACCAAGGGAAGGGGTGGGTCAGGGGTCAGGGAGGCCTGCTAATGGGGATGGGAAACACGCGTACTCGCTTTCTATGATTATCATCTAACCTCACAGTCTTTTTTCAATGGAAGTAAACTGCCTCCTCCGCCGCCGCCTGCGGCTCCTGGGCCTCCTCCGCTTCCGCTGCTATTGTTGTTGTTGCTGTTATTGTTGTTGTTGTTGTTGTTCGAGTTGCTGTTGCAGGAGTTGCTGGACGCAGATCCAGTGCCACTGGCCGAGGGCAGTGAGTTGTTGCTATTCTCGTAGTTGCCCACGTTGACGCACAGCGGCGTTGTGGCGCCCACGAGGGACGACACGGGCAGCCCGTGGCCACCCTCGGGCAGGGAGGTCGAGTCGTGGACATCGGCACTCTTGCTGGAGTCTATCACCAAGCAGGGCGGCGACGGTGTGCCCGTGTCCTTGCCCAGCAGGGCCGGTGAGGCATTCGCGTTCTGGGAGTGCGGCGTGAAGCTGTTGAGCAGCAGGCCCTGCGGCGAGGCCTCGCCAAGTGGCGTCGTCATCAGCGGCAGGTGGTGGTCCGTCACAGGGGACGCGGCTTCCGGCGGAGGCTCGTCCTTCTTTGTCCCGATGATGTAGCCGCCGCCCGTCAGGTTCCTCGCTATCTTAAGGCGCAGGGGTGCCGCCCCCTCCACCGCTGCCGCCGCTACTGCTGGTGTCGGCTGCTGCTCTACACATGCTGCTACAGTCTCCGTTTTCCGCTTGCCGAAGCGCAGGATCAGCTTGGGCTTGTCCCCCGGCGAGGCGCTGGCCGTGTTCTCAATCAACGTGGTAGTCATGGTGGTTGTCGTGGAGCTGCTGCCGCTCAATATCAGCTGCTGCTTCTGGCGCTTCTTCTTTTCCTTCTTGTCCTTCTTAGGCTTGGAAGACTTGGGCCGCTTGCTCGGCGGCATGGGGGGCATAATCTGGGACTCCTCCTCCTCCCGAGCGAGGCCCTCGCGCTTGTGGTTGTCCTCGCCCTTGTCGAAGTCCTGCATCACCTTCTTGCGGTAGTTCATCGAGTCCCTCTTTATTTCCTCCAGCGTGGGCGTGCTGTAGTTGCTGGTCAGTCGCTTCTTCGGCGGACACGCTCGTCGGGTCATCTCGTAGCTGTAGCTCTGGCCCTCGTGACTCGTGTTGGCCAGCATCCCCGAGGGCGTCTCGTTCGTCCCCGTCAGCCCCCGGATTTTGATCTTGAGCTTGGGCGCTTGGTGGTCGTCCTCGCTGCTCTCCAGAGTCTTGCTTCGCCCTCGCCGCTTACCTGCACTGCTGGCCGCTCCCGTCTTGCCATTGTTGTCGTTGTTGTTGCTGCCCGAACTGCAGGCGCTGCGCCGCCTGCCGTCGCCGGCGGAGCCTCCCACACCTGCTCCCGCCACTGCCGCTCCGGAGAGCATCTGCTCCTCGCCTAGGACGGAGTTGGCGTCCAGAGCGCGCAGCTCTCGGCTACTCGAGTTCTTTTTGAACCTCTTGGAACCGGAGGAGGAGAGCTCCTCCTCCTCCTCGGACTTGCGGAGCAAGTTATCCAACGGCAGGCTGTCCGAGGCGGCCGGCAGGCCGCATGAGCTGTCGTCGTTCAGGTTATCCTTCTGGACCACGTACAGACTGAGCAGCTCCTTCTTCCGCATGCGCCGCGAGTTGCCGCTGACCGCAGACGAGGCATTCACCACCGTGGAGGTGGACACCGTGGTCTGCACGGCATTGGAAGACTGGACCAGGGTGCTGGACAGCGTCAGACTGCTGCTGTTCGCCATCGCCGTGTAGTGCTCGGTGTAGGCCAGCGGACTCTTGATCTTAAGCTTCAGCTGACTGCTGGCGGCGTGCTTGGTGTTCAGCGTGAGCGTGGTGTCCGAGTCGATGGAGACCTCTTCCGAAGTGGCCTCCAGGGAGGCCTCCACGAGCGAGCCCTCCACCAGGTGCGTGGCAACGCCCGAGACGATCGCACTGGGCGCCATTTGATTCGCCTCTGTTGAGTGCAGGAGGAGGTTCGCTGCCGTGGCTGGCGGATTGGGCGCAACTGATGGAGGCGCCACCGGCGTAGCTGTCGCCGTCGGTGTTTGCTTGCTGGGCGAAGTGCCAGTGCCGGTGGCCCGCAGCGCCGACTGGAACTGCCGTTCGTCGTCCTCGTCGAACTCACTGAGCATTTGATCGGCGGTGCCAGAGTCGAAGGCGCCCAGCAGGTTATTCTGATAGGCCTCTTGGGAGGCCGTGCTGTGCGGCGCCTCGAAGCCCAGGTTGTAGGTTCTCATGTCCACTGGCCCCGGGAGTACGGGATGAAGCAGCGGATTGGTGGCAGCGGTGGCTGCGCTATTCGGTGTCGTCGTTGTTGGGGGCGGCGGCGGATGCTTGCCTTGGCCCCGTGCCGTTCGCAGCTCGAAGCTCCTGCGCCGGTCCCGCAGAGACTGCAGATTCTCCACCACCGGGCCGGCCATGTCGTCGTCGTAGTTGTTGAACTCAAAGGGCGTTCCCACCAGATTGTTAACGATGTGCGTGTTGCTGCCGTAGTCAGCCATCTGCTGCTGCTGTAGGGACATCGCCATGCCACTGGCTCCGGCACCCGCTCCGCGACCTCGTCCGCGACCCCTGCCTCTACCTCGACCCTGGCCGCCTGACCCAGCGCTTCCTCGCGGCGCACGCTGCCTCGGCTTGCCCTGCAGGGTGTGTGTCTGCGGGTCGTACTTCGTCGGAGGCAAGGTCACCACGGGAGGAGGTGCTGGCGGTGTTGGTGGCTGAAGTGGCTGTCTGGGCGACTTTCCCGGCGATTTTCCCTGCGGCAATTGTGGGGATTTGTGCGGCTGCTTCTTGGCTGAGCCGCCACTGATGCCGCCGGTCCTCTTGTTCGGCGAATCCTTGGGAGCACTGACTGCCACCGGTACTGGCGGCGTTGGTGGCATCATCGTGGCCGCTGCCTCCGCACAACTGCTCAGGAGCTGGCCGGGATAGGACGGCATCTTGCCAGCGACATCCACTGGGGACGGTGTCATGGCGAGCTGCTGCTGCTGGTGATTGGGCGTTGTCTGAACGGGTACGGGCACTGGTGGCAGCGCAGGCTGTGGCACGGGCAGCATGCCCATGCTGGGCGTGGTGTAGGGCGTACCCGAGTACTGGGTGGCGGCCTGGGGGGGCGGAACTACTCCGCCCACGACGACTCCTCCAACAGTGCCATTGCCATACAGGCTGGGCGACGTTTCCGTTGGCGTTGTCTGCGAGTGCATCATGGCCGCCAGCTGAGGGTAGATGCCACCGTTGTACTGGCTATTTGGCGTCCGCTGCTGCTGGTGTGTTGGGGTCGTCTGCTGTTGCCGAGTGGGAGTCGGGTTGAACATGGGCATGGCGTCGATGCCGTTCACCAGAGGCGCATGGTTGAAGGGCGCCGAGGCGTTGGGAGCACTGCCCGGCGGGCCACCGTTGCCACTGGGATAGTTGTGGAAGAAGTTCTTGCAGGTCTCCAGCTGGGCGAGAGTGCGCGCGGCCGAGGCTGCCGCAGCTGCAACTGCCGCTGGAGGCGGGGGAGGATCGTTCGACTCGGACACTGAACTCGGCGAGCTGCTTCTCCGCTCTGCGATGAGATCGTTCTCGTTCCATGGAATCCTCCCAAACGGCGACTGCATGCGCGTGTTCTCGTCGTAGTCGGTCATCTTGTTGTTGTTGCCACCACCGCCGCCGCCGCCCGTTCCCGATTGGCCCGACTGTGTGGGCACGGCCGCAGCCCCGCGATAGCTGCCCAGACTGTTCTTCACCGCCGCCGCCGCCAGGTCCACGAAGTCGGGAGTAGCTCCAGGTGGTCCAGCACCTGTACCTCCGCCGCCGTTGCTGGACAGCGGACACGCTCCCTTCTGCAAGGGCGACTTGTCCAGGAAGAGGCTCAGCGTTGGCGCCTGCGGGGCGTTGCCAAAGTTCACCTGGAAGCCGCCGCTGGCCGCTGCGAGATTGTTGGCGTTGTTGGTGGGCGTGGCATTGGGGGTGTTGGTCAGGCTGTTGGCATAGCTGCCACTATTGGCCGTCATGGGCGAGTCCTTGATGGTCAGCGAGGCCACCGAGTTGGGCCCCGAGGAGTTGCCATAAAGACAGGCCTGAGCTTGAGCCTGCGACTGTTGCTGCTGTTGTAGTTGCTGCTGCTGCTGCTGCTGCTGTTCCTTCTGGACGTGTATGATGTCCTCCGGGTCAGCAGCATTGTGGAAGGGAAACACCGAGGGTATTTGTGGTGTCGGCGGCAAGAGGTCGACCGCTTCCTTGGAGCAGCAGTCATCCTGCTGCTTTCGCTTTGTCTTGCGCAGCTTCTCCAGCAGGTTCCGTGTCGCCTGCGTGCTGTCCTCCTCGCAGATCTCCTTGCCGCTTCTGCTGTCAATGCTGGCACCAAGGAGACCCATGTGACCCGGATTGGGGGGATTCAGAACACTGGCCAGGCTCGAGGCGAAGTTGTTGGCGAACTTGCTGTCCTCCATCTCGAGAATCGTGTCCACAATGGGCTCCAAGACGCACCGGCCGGACCCAGGAGTGGTCAGCACAGGTGGCAGGTGATCGATTATAGGCGTGTCATGGTGCGGCGGCAGCAATTGCTGCTGCTGGATGACTGCCTCTGCCGCTGGTGAATGCATGAGCAGCGATGGAGGCAGGGACTGCTCTTGCAGTTGCGCCGGCTGCGCCTGCTGCTGTTGTTGGTCGCCACCTGAGTTGGCCGAGTTCGAGTCCAGTTCTATGATCTCCGGAGGATCGGGCGGAATAACCGTGACAGCTGGCGAGGATGTGGACGCCGAATACTTGCTGGCATTCGCCAGTAGCTCGTTCTTGCGCTCCTCCTCCAGTTCTCGGGCCATTTCCATCTCGTTGAGCAGGTGCTGGGTGTGATGCGTGTGCTCTTCGTCGGGCTCGTGGCTGCGCCGCCTTCTCCGCCGCCTGGAGCGCCAGCGAATGCGCCGGCGCTCGCTGAGATCGCTTCCGGCATCGGACAGTTCGTCGTCATTCGAGGTGGGCGTTGGAGTCGGCGAAGCGGGCAGCGGAGCAGCGGGCGGACGCTCGTCGTCGATGATGTCGGCCAGCTTGCTGGCGCTGGTCGAGAGTTGGGTGTGCGTCGGCACTATGGTCAGCTCCTCATCGATGTCCATGGGCAGCTCGCCGGCCTCGGCCGCAGTCTCCGGCTCGAGCTCGGGCTCTGGGTCGGGTTCGGGCTGCGCCTTCGATTGCAGATCAGGCAGGCGGATGGCGGTGGCTGGCTCTTGATCCTGCTCCTGCTCCTGGCCCTTCAGGGTTTGTGTTGGTGGCGTAGGCGACTTGGGTGGCTGGGATTGAACTGGCGCTGAGTTGTTCAGCTGCTGCTGCTTCTTGTTCAGAAGCTTGTCTAGTGCACTGGTTGCCTTGCCGCTGGCCGCCTTCCTTTGGTTAATCTCGTGCTCCAGGTTCGCCAGTTTCTTGGGCGATGACGCCTCGTCCGCTCGGGACTTGCGGCGCGAAGAGGAAGGCATCTTCTCCGGCGAAGACTTGGCTGTGGGCGAGGGAGGACGAGATTTTGAGCCACGCGTCGCCCTCTTGCTGGCTTGTTCCGATTGCTGCTTGGCAGCGCTCTCATCCAAGGAGCCTTGACGACGCTGCAGTTGCGGGGCCTTGGTGGGGGATACGTCCTCGGAAGCCGGCTTCTGCGTAGCTCTCTTTGGCGATTTCGTAGTGGAGTTCTGGCGCGTTCGCGAAGTGGGGGGCGTGGGGGGAGGCGGTGGCGGAGCTGGAGGCTTATCCACAGACTTGCGAGGAGAACGCTTTGGCACATTGAAGGGAGCGGGGACGGGCACAGCTACAGGCACTGGAACAGACGGCGCCGGGGCCGTGGCCTGAGCCGGCTTCTCAGCGTCGCTGGCCTGCGATTCGCTGTCGGAGTCGCTGGCACTGCCACTGGAACCACTGCTGCCCGAGCTGCTGGAGGAACTGGAACTGTCGCTGTCGCCAGAACTGGAGCTCGAGAGGTTGGGAGCGGCCACGCGACGCTTGACCTGTGTGGCCGCTGCCGTCGCCTTGACTGGCGTCACCAGCACGTCTTCCTTGGACCTTCTTCTGTTCCCTGAGCTGGTTTCCTTCGGAGTGGTGGATGCGGGTTCCTTCAGGGAAGTTCTCCTGGTCGGTTTGACTGGTGTGGTGGGAACTGCGCCAGCTCCCGCCACCGCCGAACTCACCGGATCCTTCTCCTTCTCCTTCTCCAGCTCATTCGTGACCATGGGGAAGGCCTCCTGCACAGGCTTGCTGCTCTTCAGCTGTTCGGCAGCCTTCTTTGCCGCTTGACGCTGGGGAACAAGCGACACTGCAAAGTTGGACTTGGCAGACGCTGCTAGACTTGGCGTGGACTTCGCTTCGGTGATGGGCGCGGGAGCTAACTTCTCTTTCGGAGGCTGTGGCACGTCTCTCGGCACCTTGGGAGGTCTGCCGCGCTTTCCGCGTTCTGCCGGTGCGCTGTCCGTTCCCTTGCCGCCGGCGCCCGCCTGCTTTTGTGCCAGCGCATCCCTCGGTCGCCCTTTTTCAAGAGCGGTCTTATTGTCCGCGGAGGAGGAGCCCGATTCCTTCGGCTTGTTGCTCTTGCCACTGGCTGAGGTCGAGGTGGAGTTTGTTTCTGGCTCCCTCACGCGCTCGTTGACGTCTGGCTGGAGGAGAGCCGCGGCGAGATTCGTGGACCGCATATTCTCCGAGGCCTTCTTGGCCGCCTGCCGCTGTGGCACCACCAGCAAATCTGCGGGGTATGGCAACTTGGAATTGGAGTTGGTCTTTGATTTTGCGCTGGCAGGAGGTCCTTCCTTGGCATCCTTTGCTTCTCGCGCGGACTTGGCCTTAGTGGCGGACGTTGCGACCTGCGGGGCGCGAGGAGTTGACGTTGCCGCTGCTGTTCCCGGCACAAACTCCTTCATAGCTGCTTTCGTCCTGATCGTCTGCTGGTTCTGCGAGTCACTCACATTGCTCTCCACAGCCGCCTGCTCCTCGCGATCCGGATCCTTTTCCTGGGCCGAGGAACTGCTCTCCGAGTCGGAGTATATGTGCTGACCCATCTTGCTGCTTGCGAGTGCCTGGCCGCCAGACGTTCTGCCGCCGGACTGGCGCTCGATGCCCCTCAGAGGCAGCAGCTGTTCACTTTCGTCGCTCGACAAGCTCTCCTCGGCATCCCTGTCCATTTGGGCAAGTCCCCGTGTGGTCGCCGTCGTCGCAGACAGTTTTCTTCTTGCCGCTGCTTCGGAGCTCGACTTTGATGACTTAGTGGGCTGGCTGGTGGCGGAGGCGTTGGCGGTTTTGCTGCTGCTGCTAGGTACTTGCTTGCTGTTGACTGGCTCATTCCGTCTCCGGCGGCGGTCGTTGTCGTCGTCGTCGCTGGAGCTGCTGCTGCCAGACCTGGAATCCGGAGACGCTGCAGACGCACCCGCAGCCGCTTCATTTTGACGACGCTGTCGTTGCTTTTGCCGCTGCTCCACGGATCGAGCGTAGCTCTGCTTTTTGAGGGGACTTCCTCCTGCGGAGGACTTCCGCCTGGAGGCAGCACTAGAGCTTCCGCTTCCGCTCCCGCTATCGCTGCCCGACTCACTGCCCGATGAACTGTCGGAACTGCTGCTGGCATTCGCCGAGCTGGAATCACCCGATGATGAACTGCCGCTCGACGAATGGGAGGACGCTCCACTGCTTCGGGGGCGGACAAGCGCTTGATTGATTCTGTTGTGGGACGACGTCGCCGCCGCCGCCGCCTCGCTCTTTGAGGCACGCCTCCCCGAAGGCAGCTTCCCGGGCGGCGAGCCCCGCACCTTGGCGGCAGACGGGACAAGTTTCCCCGCCGCCGTCGTCGTTGCTGGCTTTTCGGGTGAGGATGTGCGCGAGGAGCTGAGGGCGCCGTTGTTAAGCTTCTTGCTGGGCGACGCTTTGGCCGTCTGCTGCTGCTGTCTGCGCTTGTTTGGCGACTGAGATGCTCGGCCTCGGGCCGGCTTGTTACTCTGTAGCTTACCCATCAGCTGCTCGAGGATGTACTTCAAGTTCTGGTACTGCGCCGGCACAGTTTGTCCTCCAGCCGAGCTGTAGAAGCGATCGTACAGAGTGGGTCCGTCATTCGCGTAGATGACGGCCTCCAGATCCACGGCGGGACGCTGCTTCTCGTCCGGCTTTGGCTGCAGCTGCTGCTGCTGCCTCTCCAAGCGCATCTCGTCCAGCACGCCCAGTTGCTTGTAGAAGACCTGCTCGCGCAGCTTGAAGAGGGAGCGCGACAGCTTCTCCCTGCGACTGACCATGTAGCAGAGGTTGCGCACCCGCTCCAAGTCCTGTCGCAGGTGGACCACGAGCTTGTGGTTCTCCAAGTCCTGCTGCTCCTGCTTGCGGGCAATCATCTCCACGTCCTCCGACTTGGGCGGGATCAGCTCGCGGTTGTGTCGCGACTTGCGCTTGAGCTTCCAGTAGTTGTAGATGGCAATGATGGCGTCGTCGTCGACATCGAACAGATGGCAGCTGATGTCGTTGATATTCACGTGCTTGTCGAACTCCGCCTCCACCTCCTGAAAGGGAATCAGAGAACCAGAGAATTAGCCCCGCGGAATCATGGCACCCGAGCTTGGTACAAACCTGCAGTCGCTGAGCCCTGGCCTGGTTGCGTTCCTCGGAGGTCATGCTGTCGTTCTTGCGATGATTCTTCCGCCTGCGCGGATCCTCACCGCCGGCCGCGCCCGAGGCGTGATGGCCATCGTCGGCCTTGCTCGTGCTGCTCGAGCCGATGCCGTACTTGTTCGCCTTGTGCATGGCACTGGCCACCGAGGCACTGCCTCCATGGCCGGCACTTTCCTTCTTGCCCTTGCTCATGCTGTGCTTCTGGCAGTAGGAGCGCAGCTTCACTCCGTCCTCGGCGTTGCCCTCCTCTATTATGGCGCGCATCTCCAGGCCGTGCTGAAACGCACAGGTCACGTGGTAGGCCGTCTTGCAGGGCTTCACCGAGCACTGGATGCAGCTGCCGACCCGTTTCCGGCAGAGCACACAGATGAGGGACCAGCGCGACTGGGGAATGCTCGAGATTTTCGTTATGGGCTCCATGCGATCCACACAGCCGATGCTGACTTCGGGGATCCAGAGGGCGCAGGAGACGTGGGCCCAGTGCTTGCCCGACTTGTTGGACTTCATGGCGCCGCCCTTGTTCGGACAGAGCACGCAGTCCGGCTTGATGCCCATCGAACAGGTCCGACACAACCATTGTCCTGCAAAAGTGGAGTCCAATAAGAGTCTGAAGTCGCATCCCGCGGCCTGGCTTACCTGACGGAATCGCCGTTATGCCGTAACAGGCCTGGTGCACGCAGATATTGCAATTATCACAGAATACCATTTCGTTGGCCTCCTCGGAGTCGGGCGAGCGGCAGACGTCGCAGATGACATTCTCGTCGAACTCGATACCCAAGCCCTCCTCCTGCTTAAGTATGACTTGTATCTGTTCCCAGCAACGAACCTGGATCGAGGTAAGATTCAGCACATGCGTAAAAGTGTAAAGCACCCAACGACCACTCACCTCCAGCTCCTCAATGACGCGCTCGAACTGCGTCTCGTTGATGGGAAAAGCACCGCATTGGGCACGATCGCCGTTGTAGAGGCGCAGCCATGCCTCGTCGATGGGATCTATGTCATAGGCACACGTGTTCTCCGCCAGGGCAACGACATTCGTCAGGTAGTGCAGCTCGGGCGAGTAGTGCTCGTCTTTGGTAATGCGCAGATAGCGATTCTTCGGACTTTAAGGCACAAATGGAGTTGGACAAGGAAGAGGTTACAGTTTGTACTTGACCAGAGGATGGTTTCAACTCACAGCTTAAAGTCGTGTGCTGGCGACACAATAGGTTCGGACAGAACGTAGACGCAGGGCTCGGGGAGAGAGTCGGGATTGACGGGTACTTGGACGCCCTTCTCCCACTCCTGCTTCCACTGGTCCGTCACTATTAAATACTCGTAGTTGGCCAACGGCTCAGAGTCTGGCAATTTCATTGCGCTAATGAGATCCTTGCTGCAGGAGGAAAGGGAAGACAGATATAGTCGCGTCGGAGCTCATTTCTTCAGAGGATTATTGGGCATTCCTTACCGATAGAGTTCAGCTGGGGCTTCTGTTGAGCTGCGATTATATATGCTCGACATCTTGATGTCCGCCACAGACCGCGCCTGCCACGACGAACTGCTCGTACTCGCACCCTGCGATTTGCACGACTTGCTCGCCGACTTGCTCGCCAGCTTCGTTGACTTGGATTTGCTGACGACGGCTCTTCCTCCCTCGCCTCCTCCTGCCATCTCGGGCACCGGCTCCCGGTCCCGGTCCCGTTCCCCCTGTTGCTCTCCATGCTTGTTGCTGTTACCGCTGAGAGGTGGACCTAGAACCCGCTCTAAGCCAGCGCCCGCTGTCTCACACGCCGTGGAGGATGCTGCAGCGGCGGCAGCGGCAGCCACTGCCGCCGTTGTCGCTCCATTGGGCGGCCTGCCTTTGCGCCGTTTGGTGGGCGGCGGCTGGGGCTCAACATCCTTGCGCTGCTGCTGCTGCGGCGGCGGATGGTGCGACTGGTGGTGATGCTGATTACCACGCTTACCTCTTTGTGACATTTTTCATTGGTGTTGAGTTTGTTTTGTGTGAGTTTACTACTCGATTGGTACCTTGTCCCTGTGTCTTGTGCTTGTTAGAGAACGGGTTCTGTGCTGCAAGACCTGGGGGAGCATGGCAGACGGTGTCCACCGGGGGATGAGTACAGGCTCAATGGGATGGCAATTGGGAGTACTCACTACATGCTTAAGGCCACAATTGACGACACCACACCGGCTGCTGCGGCTGTTGCTGCTGCGCTCTCGTGGCTGTGGTGCGGTTGTGCTTCTTGGTGTGCCGCCCTTGGTGCCCCTTGGACATGGACGCCGCTGCTGCCCCAGCCCTGATATCCAGTAGCGACGCCACTTTGCAGTCCTGTGTGCTCCGCACGCTCCTCGGGCGAGTTAATCCACTCCCACGCTCCTCTCCTTTTGTTATTGTTGTTCGTTGTTTTTGCACACACACACACACACACACACTTTTGTGCGTTTCGCGTTTCTGTTCGTCCGCCGCAGTTTTTCTCGCTTGCGCTTTACTATTTTAGTTTATCGCCGAGCATCTGCTGGTGCTGCTGCGTCTAGTTGTTTGGAATTAAACATAAGAATTACATTAATCACTGATTAGCGGGCGCGTTTCAATTAAAATTCCACATTTTTATGTCCATTCCCTGTGTGTTTTCACACACACCGAAAATACACAAAAAAATATAGAAAAACGTTTGGACTGCCGGCCAGGTGCTGGTCGCTATGACACGCACTGGCGTCCTCTCGCTCGCACGCAGCACGCTCGTTAAGGGCGCGCTTACTCGGAGCGCAAGTGCGAGTGAGAGGCATGCAGGTGGCGCGCGTGTTGCATTCGCCAGCTTCTATTCGGCAGCCAGTCGTCGTCCTCCTCTGTTTCTCCACTGCTCGCATGCAATCATAGTTTTTTTTTGCACTTTTTCACTTTTTATTGTAGGAAATTTATTTATTATTGCGAACTGCACACCGTGGCGCCGGACGCCGCCAGCTAACAATTCCTAGAGCATCCCAAAACACCCACAACGGGTCGCTACCTATACACAGTCTTGGGGGAGTTGAATTTTGTTATATATTTTTATACATTTGGGTTTTTTGCCGCCGCAGACACACACGCGAAGCACTTGTTACTGGGCCAAAGCGCAGTGGCCACCTCCAATTTCGCACAGCATTTGTTTCAAACTCACTTTTCGCGATATTGCATTTGCATTCGCAAGAATTACAATTTTTATGATTATTTACAAGATTTTCCACAGATTTTTCTCTCAGATCGCCATGATGAACGGTTGCAAATTTTAGATATCGAATATGCTTGTATTTAATAGTCGATACAAGTCGGTAATGATATCGAAGCATAGTCCGGCAACGCCACTGGCTCAAGACCGAAAAGTCTGGCAACACCGCTAGGTAGAGTCTCCGGCGCTGCCAGGTTTTGAATCTTCTGCACCTTAGTGTGCCCATCTGCCGTAAAAGCTGAAATAAACCGTTTTCCTGAAGAATTTTAAACATTTTAATAGAAAAGTCTAGCAGGTACACTAATGTGCTGAAAGGCAAAACATAAACAACGTAATTTGGCGCCCTAATCACTTGCTGAACACCTGCCTGCCAGGATCAGCCATTTACTCCCGGCGGACTTGATATTCTATTGCAGCTAGGAGAATAGTTTTATTTATTTAAAAAAACACCCCGAGTCAAAACCATGGAAGTGTAAGTACAAAAACAAATACATTTCCTCTTGTAGGCCAATCTGTCGAGCTTGTCGAGCTTAATGCACATATCCTAACTTATACGGGAGAGCGACCGCATACTTGTTCTCACTGCTTAATGGAAAGAACGTGCCCACCTGGGAACGAACATTTTATATAATTACAATTAATAAGTCTTTTTTGAATATGTCTTAAAATATACTTAAGCACTTTGAAAACAAATTATTCAAAAATTCAGATTTGGTTTAGGAATAGGAATATAAACTTAAATACTGGTTTGAATAGAAATAAGACAAACAATTATAATTTTTTAAATTTAACGAATTTAATTATTATTTTTAAGTGTGACCAGCTGCAGTGATGGGTAAAATAAGTTGTTTCCGCGGAATCTCAACGTTATTAACGGACGGTAACACTTTTCGCGCGATATACATATATACCTATATATAAATTCTCTTTGGTTTAAAAATTTGCGGGTGGGTGGAAGTCACCAGTAGTACCGCTGCCCCTTCGAATCGCCACACCGGTTCCGACTCGCGCTCGACATAAAAACACACGCGCAGCGACGGCCCGCAGGAAACCAGCGTAAATTACATACACTTTTCGGGCGATAAACAACAACACTCGAAGAAAACAATGAAGGTCTGCTGCATTGGCGCCGGATATGTCGGAGGCCCCACCTGCGCGGTAATGGCCCTCAAGTGTCCGGACATAGTGATTACCCTTGTGGACAAGAGCTCCGAGCGGATTGCCCAGTGGAATTCGGATAAATTGCCAATTTACGAGGTGCGTTTTTCAATTGTGTGTACATAGGAAGCGTCCATGTGCGAGTATCTGCGCGTGTGTCTGTGGGAGAGGGAGGAGGTGATACTCGCTCACGCCTTGGCCTTGCAGTTTCTCTTTAGTTTCGTTTTTTCTTGCGGGCTTCGACTAATCCTAAACAAACAAGGCATCAATCAAACTGGAGATCCATTGAGAGAAGAAGAGCAAACGTCGATGACCGCTCAATGCTCAAGTGGCTCAAAGGCCCCTCTTTCCTCCAAAACAAACCAGTTTCCCATGCACTGCAAGAATTCCCGATTGGCCCCTGGGAATTATTTTGTTATCACAATGGCAGATCAACCAATAGGAACTGTTTTTAAGCAATATTTGGGATATATGTGCGTAGATATGTCATTTCTTGAAAAGTTCTAAAAATCCCCCATATATTCGGCGATCCCTTCCATAAGCTGTACTATGAAAAGTTAGTACTTATGAATTAATTTCTGTAGTTTTTTCATACAACATTTAGAAACAGTTACCTATGTCTTAAATCGGTTATATTACAAATCTAGTTTCTCGCAGTGTCTACTCTTCACTTGATCGCAGTTTGTGGGATCTCTCAGGTGGCGGCTGGCCACTCCTACTTGGCCCACAACAAGGGCAATGGTCAGTCAGTCAGTCCTCGCTTTTTGGCGGCCATTAGTCATACAGATAGACAACACACACAGCCGAAAATGAAGGCTGAAATTGGATTTGGGACGGAAAACAAGCGTGTGAATATATTTTACTCTTCAGACGGCGTGACCAGGCCACGCTCGATTTCGGAAGCCATAAGGTGTAAGCTGCTTTCCGAGAGAATTAGGCCTGCCCATTACTACCTCTCACAGTCGCATTTCCGTCCTGGCTTCCGCCTGTCCCCATTCTGGAGGGCTCCGGCTCGATTCTTCGCACTTAGCTTCTCTATTCCCCCTTATCGGGGGTCTGCGCCAAAACAGAGTCGCAGTCCCGGGAGCAGATAAGCACGAGGCGTTAGGCGGGCACACATTAGATGGAAACCGTCCAATTACCCACGTTCGTGGCAAACACACTCAGTATCTGCCCCTCCCCTGCCTCTGCCTCGCTCTCTTCTTGTGGGGGAAAACGCCAACAAAAAATATATATACAAATATTACAGTCAAGCAATTATGACTCGGACAAGGCTATCTTTCTGAATTTTTTTTGTTTGGGTTTTGTATTTCCAAACCCTTTTCTATCGGAACAATAGGCTCTAGGGAAGATTACACATTAGCTCTGCTTATGTTAATTTTTCCTTGCTTATTCATAGAATATTGGCACTATTGTTTAATTTACTATCAATATTGTTTTCCTAGAAAGGAAAAGACGTCGTTCACTACATAAAATAATTCGCTTTTTTAAAAAGCTCGGAAAATTCGATAACTTTCTCTGGAATGTACATGCAAAGCAGCTAGGTGACGCACTAGTGAACTTCACCTTTTTTCATTCTGATTACTAATTTTACAGAGAAAGATACAGCTTTTTACGAGCTGCGGTTATTATTTAAAAGAAAATAAAGACTGTCTAAAAAACCTCGTGCTTAATCGCTAATTAATTAACGTTTAATCGCCAAGCTTGACGATAAACCATGGAAACCTTATATTTTTCAACAGAGACCATTTTGTTATAAGACCCAGTACAAGTTAGAGATGTTCGCCTGTTACAGACAAACAGACTCTTATTATATTTTATGAGCACACAGAAGCGATGCGCGCAGAGGCCGACTGGCCTGGGGATGGCAGGCAGCATTCCACTCTCGCTATTGATATTCACTTACCAAGATTGCATCATCGGCGGCAAACATGGTCATAACTTGGAGTGCCTGCAATGCAATTTGCTGGAAATGTCGAAGAGGCCTTGTCAATCATCGTCATTGACATCCTTCCGCTTGTTTTTGCATTTGCACAATTGGCTAGCTATTTTATCTACCTTCCGCTCATTGTCTGTGTACTCATTATTGTCCCCCTAGTTTTGCAATCTCTATAAATTATCAGTTTTGATAGCACGAAACCCTTTCATTTATACCTTCTAATATATTTTATATATATTTAATATAAGCTAAATGCTAGATTTCGCCAAAAGCACTTTTTAACACCTGCCTTCCCTCCATATCCGCAAATCCATATGCAAATTTCTCTTCTCACCAAACGAGTTCAATGAACACTCATACAATTCGAATCAAAAACGGAAATAAGTCGGGCTGAAAGCGCTCAATGAAGATGGGAAAAAAGGGGAAACAAGAATTCGTGTGAATATAATTCAAGCGTGAGATGTCATTTGAAGATCAGATGCCATTATTTATTAATTAATCGCTAAACGCTTTCAAACTGAATCACTCAAAGTGCTATTTCGGCACGTAAACACAGCGGCAGCGGGTTAATTGCAAGATAGCTTTCATAGGAAACGGAATCGGATAAGAGTTCCCTCCACATCCAAACATATATAATAAATATAATACAATCTTATCTGCGGACGAAGAGGGAAACGTCACCAACTGACCACCAACAAGCGGAAAAAAGAAATCTAGGCCAACGACTTGTACAATTTTTATAATACAAATTTGAATGCGGTTCTTCTTTCTTTTAGCCTGGTCTCGATGATGTGGTTAAAAAGTGTCGCAACGTTAATCTATTCTTCTCTACGGACATCGAGACGGCCATCAAGGAGGCAGACCTTATATTTATCTCGGTGAACACACCCACGAAGACCTGTGGCAATGGCAAGGGTGAGTATAAGAAATAATGGCGTTAAGCATTATATGCCTTGTATCGACTTTGGTACAAAACTATTAATTAATTAAATTCTTCCAGTAAATGAGTTACAATTTCTATAATTCCCAGGACGGGCGGCCGATCTAAAGTATGTGGAGAGTGCAGCCCGGATGATCGCCGAGATTGCGCAATCCAACAAGATTGTGGTGGAGAAGAGCACGGTGCCCGTTCGGGCAGCGGAAAGCATCATGCACATTCTGCGGGCGAATCAGAAGCCCGGCATCCACTACGACATCCTGTCCAATCCAGAATTCCTCGCCGAGGGTACTGCCATCAATGATTTGCTGAATGCTGATCGCGTGCTAATCGGAGGCGAGGAAACACCCGAGGGCCACCAGGCGGTGGAGAAGCTGTCGTGGATCTATGAGCACTGGATACCCAAGCAACACATTCTCACCACCAATACGTGGAGCAGCGAACTGTCCAAGTTGGCGGCCAATGCTTTTCTGGCTCAGCGCATCTCCAGCATCAATTCGCTGTCCGCTGTGTGCGAGGCCACCGGTGCCGATGTGTCCGAGGTGGCACGGGCTGTCGGTTTGGATTCCCGCATCGGTTCCAAGTTCCTGCAGGCCTCCGTGGGCTTCGGCGGCAGCTGCTTCCAGAAGGACATCCTCAACTTAATCTACATCTGCGAGAACCTCAATCTGCCGGAAGTGGCAGCCTACTGGCAGCAGGTGATCGACATGAATGACTACCAGAAGAGGCGCTTTTCGCAGAAGATCATTGAGAGTCTGTTCAACACGGTCTCGGACAAGAGGATAGCCATCCTTGGGTTTGCCTTCAAGAAGAATACAGGAGATACCCGGGAAACGGCAGCAATTACGGTCTGCCAAACTCTGCTGGAGGAGGGCGCCAAGCTCGACATTTACGACCCCAAGGTGGAGCCCGAACAGATTATTGACGACCTCACGCATCCCACGGTCACGGAATCGCCGGAGAATGTGAAGAAGGCGGTGCAGATCCACAGCGATCCATACAGTGCGGTAAGGGCCACACATGCGCTGGTCATCTGCACCGAGTGGGACGAGTTTGTGGACTTGGACTTCAAGCGCATCTACCAGTCTATGATGAAGCCGGCGTACATCTTCGATGGCCGCAAAATCCTCGATCATGAGCGGCTGCAGCAGATTGGTTTCCATGTCCAGACCATTGGCAAGAAGTACCAGCGTGCAGGACTGCTCAGGTCCTGGGGCATTGTGCCGCAGCTATAGGCGCGGCGGACGGTAAGGGAGGAGGGGGTGGTGGCATTTACACTTAAAGTTGGCGAAATTTCCAGTATTTGCGAGACGAAATTGTAAATATCCAGTCTGAGTTAGAAACGGCTAAGAATATTGGTAGTGTATCGGTATTCGAAAGTATCGATGTAGGTCGATATTTTATAGGACTTTCCTCTCGATGTTCATCCCAGCGTGGGACGGTTTATGGACAAAGAAAGTCTGACGAAGATTCTAAACACCTTAAAGTCAAATAATAGTTCTTATATCAATTTCAAGCTTAAATCTAATCTAGAAAAGTGCTCGCAGTCCATAGAAATATTTAACTAAAACCGTGTTTAGAGTTTAAAGCTTTCAAGTGGCTCCCAAAAACTTTCCAAGCAATCAATTTTAATTTTCACCTTTGATTAATATCTTACAACGCGACTCTTTTGTAAAAATATAAATCAAGCTAAAAGCTATCGTCGAACTTTTGTTAGATTTGTTTTCACATCTGTAACTTTTAATTTTAAATCTTATACGCGACCCCGACCTAAGATCTGTAAAGTATTTAGCTAGAACCGTGTTTGTATTCCTATTAATTCCTATTCCCGCGCCGATCCGCCACTCGAGGATCCGGCAGTTGCAATATTAAGTCCCCGCAGGCCTATTCCTCTCCTGCGGCGGTTCAATAATAAAAAACCAAGCATTTACACAAAGCATGTAAATTTTATACAAATAACAAGATCGTATTTAACTAGAAGGGTTTCCTCTTGACTATCTGTCGGTACCACAGGAAGCTTGTGGCCGCCGATAAGCTGAACCAGGTGACAAGGTACGACAAGTGATCGTTGCGCATGGTTACACGGGTTTGGCCACCAATGGGACCGCTCTTGGCCGTCTGCTCATCGTAGATGGCATCCAAAAACACGGGCGCCGCGCCTGTGGAGGCGGACATGCGTGGCAGGTCACGATACAGGTAAACATTGCCGCCTTTGTGGTCGGGTGTGAATTGAGGACGTGATTCTCCCTTGCGCACCACGGCTGTTAGCTCCACTTCCGATTTTTGCTGTCCCAAAAGTCGGGATTCGGGCTCTACTTGCTTGCGGGAGACCCAACCGCGATTGATGAGGACAATGTCGCTGCAGGGAATGAGGAATTAAGTCCGGTTAACCAGAAATTTCCCTGCGAGTGGCTTACTCTCTGTCAGCCAGCTGAAAGGGCGTAACTATTAGGTAACCATTGCCTGAATCCCGCTGCGAGAATAGCCCTCCTTGGGTCTCCACCCCATCCGGACGAATGAGTGACCTGGGACCCATGCGCATCTCTTTGTCGTGCAGGAAACGACCACGGATCTTGACAAGGCGGTACTCCATGTGATCCAGATCGCTGAGACTGGAAAGATCATTCTTGATTTGATGCTTCATGCATTGTAAAACAGAAATGGGTATTACTTATCCGGCAGAGGAACTGGCGCCGCACTCAACTGCTCGTTTAGATCCTTGATCAACTGCTCCTTCCAAATCTTTCGCTTGACTTGCCAAACGCCCAAGCCGAACGTGGTGGCGGGAATGAGCTGGGATATGCAGACAAATTCGGTATTTATAAGGCCAAAAGAATCAGGTTACCCACCAGCAAGAACCATCCCAGAGCGGTAATCTTCTCCTTGTCCTTGGCCGCCGGCGAGGGAAAACTTGTGTTCCAATCCATGCGCACTCGCTGTTGTGTCATCTTCCTGCTGGCCACTGACAGGGTATTCCCAATGCCAGGGATGCTGGATGCCTTCAGCCTGAAGCCGGCCATTTGGCGACACATTTGATGGCCCAAACGCAGCATTTTGTGCGTACCCTTAAATTATTTTCTTTTATTATATTCCAAACCATCGATTTGGGAAGTTTCTCCCATAATACCGATAGTATCGAGTAAACTTTTCCGCCCGAGTTAGCAGCTTCGTGCGAGCAGCTGTTTTCTGCTGTCGTCGCGTGCAATTGTTTTTTAACCGATTTTGTTTTTAGCCAATTTATAAACTTGTAATAATGCTGTGTACTCGGGCAGTGACGCGCCTAGCCGGAAGTGCTGTCAGCAAAACATGGGTAAGTTGAAAAGGAGTAAATCATCGCTCTAATATATGACTTGAATGCCTGCCGTGCAAGTCTTATATAAACGCAAGCTATAACTTTATTTTTATCCTTGTTAAAGGTAACACAGCCAATCATAAGGCAAACTCCCTCGATATTGGGGGTTTTCGAGCAATCCTGTCGTTTGTGTTCCTCCACCGGCGTAGTAGATAGCCCAAATAAAACAAAGCCCGGCACAGGACCGGCACCCGGAGCCGCTGAAGGCGGCATCCTCAAGCGAGTGCTGAACAAAGTAGGATTTACACCGAACACAAAGGCTGTAGGTCAAAGACACCCTATCAAACCTGAAATCGTTAATATTTTAGCAAATCTTCCACGAATTTAGCGCCTTAAGGTAAGCAGCCACCTGCTGTATGAAAGCGTTGCCGACAAGATCAACTATGTGGTCTTCTTTCGCGACTTCAATCTGCCCAATACCTTCAACTCCTGGTTTCTAGTCACAGAGCTGCACGTGTGGCTCCTGCTGATGCGTTCCATGGCCGAGGGCTCCGAGACTGGTGAGGATGGACGTTTCCTGCGCAACTGCATCGTGGAGGCTATGTGGGGCGATGTCAACACGCGTGCCAAGAAGTTGGGAGTGAGTTTTTAGCTCAGGGACTGATCTCTATGTTCAAGCTAACTTTCGTTATCCCCCTGCAGGCCCATAACCCTTCCCGCACCCGACAGCAGATCGAAACGTTATCCGAGCAGTTCCAAGCAGCTCTAATTGCCTACGACGAAGGCATTATGTCCGACGACCATGTACTGGCCTCCGCCCTGTGGCGACGATTTTTCGAGATGAACTGTGAGGATTACACCCAGATTGAGCGGCTGGTGAAGTATGTTCGTCAGCAGGCGGCTATGCTGGACAGTTTGCCGCGCGATCAGTTCATTATCAAGCCCAAGGTAGCCTGGCTGGATCTGGACAAGTGCAAGGTGTAATCTAAGTTTGTTTTTTAATAAAGTTAAAGAGAGTATGTAAAACTATATGTCCAGGTCCTCCACGGACTGATTACTTAAGGCACGCAGCTGGCACTTGAGCAGAAAGGCGGTGATCCTGCGCTCAGCCCGCTTTCGCTGAGGTTCCTTGAGCTGGGCGAGGACTCGGTCCATCTGGAGGTAGCTGCTTCGGGGGGAAAGTATGTGCGCTGGTTGGGTCTCCTCTTCCTCCTCGTATATGATTTCTTCCTGTATAGTTTGCTCGTTGGGCTCCTCAACGATCTCCTCGATAATAAAACTGCTTGGTGTTGGGGTTATTTCCCCATCCTCGTACGTCTCCCACAGGAACTGGACGGCGGTTTCTTTTTCGTTAACCACTGTGTCCTTTTTGTTTGGAGAATCCTTGCCTTTGGGTTTGCTCCTGGCTTTGGGGCGTGGTTGGCTGTCGGCCAGGAATCGGAGGCGTTCCAGGTAGGGCCAGGTGGAACCGCTTGTGTCGGCCCGACGAAACTCCTTACGGAACTGGTAGTGAAGGTTGTTCCAGCGCATCAGACAGAATTCCACTACGCAAGAGTAGACAGGTGAGATGGATTCTTGAAGAAACTAGGATTCTTACCATCACAATTCATTTTGTGGGAAATCTGTGCCCAAATATCCGTTTTGGCCTTCATGGCTTCGTAGTTCGACAGTCCAGATCGTTTATAAAGCACTGGATTGGGTTCTACCAAGGAAATCAGCTTGAAATCGAAGGGTCGGTTTTTTTTGTAACTGGTCCGCATTGTTTATTTCTTTCTACGAATCCTTAGTTGCTTTTTTTTTGTATTTAATATGTTTAAAAGCAGAGAATTTGGTTACATCTTTTGGATTTCTCAATATCTTGTTGCTCCGGATATGTTGTTTATGCCATGTTTGTTTACCTCTTAAAATACCGTCACGCAGCGGAAAAAGTTTAGTCTTTTGAAATGTACACGTACTTTCTACTCGTTGCTTGGCATTTTTTAGGACAAATGATGCGGTCATACTTTGTTGACAGCTGGCAATATTTGAAACAGAATAGTCATTAACCCACTGATTATTCGTTTGAAAGTAATAGTTGTCCCTTAGCTATTGGCATGCGTTCTGGCGACTGCGCCTCCCTTGGACAGCTCCCACCAATCTTATATTATATAAAATCTAGTCCATAAGTTCACCTAATCACCTAATGTTCTTAATTAATATGTTGGCTTTTAGTTTAAAACCAATTGTTAGTTTTATATAAATAAATAAATTTGTTTGCGCTTACCGATCGCAGCTATCAGCTTTATTTATTGGATATAGGATAATAGTTTTGGTTCGGACTTACCCGCAGTGGAGGACACTCAGTTACCTTTCATAGCCACACCGGAGAATTGGCCGGGATTCATCGATGATTAAGTCCTTTCGAGTGCAGAGGTTATTATCACATGATTAAATATTAACACACGATTATTAACACAGACGATCAGTTGCCGGGTGAACGGGAGGAAAGCCACGTACATACTGAGGCTTCCGCGACGAGGCGCCTCTATTTATAAGTGTGAGAAACTGAGAAAGAGAGAGTGGAAGAAATAGAGAAAGAGATAGGTCTAGAGAAAATGGGAGAGAGTGGAAGATGAGAGATGAGAATAGAGAGAGAGACATATATAAAGAGAGATAGAGAGAAAGAGATAAATGGAGACATAGAGAGAGGAAGAGAAGGATGGATCGAGTCAGAAACGTAGAGAGACGTGAGAAAGATAGATAAATAGAGAAATAGAGTTTGCAAGAGATAGTGAGATATAGAGAAATTAGCAGAGAAAGAAAGAAACTCAGATAAATTGGTAATTAGAGATTTATAATGGACTTATAATTATTTCTTCATTAAAGTGAGTCGAATTGGTGTAAACAAATGGGCAGTACGAGTGAGATTTTTATCACAAGATTTCAGGTTCAAGATGGGATCAATCAAATAAAGAGGATACAACCAATTCATTATTTACTATTTTCTATCGCATTGTCCTAAGTCAATTAACTGGACATTAGTTCGACTCACTTTAATGAAGAAATTCTTCTCATTTTCGATATATCTCTATCTACATATTTATCGAAGTTTGTTTATCTTTTTTGTAAATTTCTCTATACCTTACTATCTCTCGCAAAACTATATCTCTATTTATCTTTCTCTCTTATGTCTCTCTACGTTTCTGGCTCCATCATTCTGTCCCTCTATCTGACTCTCTCTCGGTCTTTATCTATCTCTCTCTCTCTCTCTATTTCCCCCACTCTCTCTTTCTATTTATCTCTCGACCTATCAATCTCTCTCTCGATCAATTTCTCTCTTTCTCCACCTATAAATAGGGGCATCTCGCCGCAGTAGTCTCAGTCTGTCCGCGGCCTCCCACCCGTTCGCGTGTGTTGAAAAGTGTGTTAATAATTGTGATAATAACATCTGCACTCGAAAGGACTTAATCATCGATGAATCTGGGCCACGTCAGCGGTGTGGTGATGAAAGGTAACTGAGTGTCCTCTACTGCGGGTAAGTCCGAACCAAAACTATTATCCCATATCCTATATATAAAGCTGATAGCTCCGATCGGTAAGCTCAAACAAATTTATTTATTTATATAAAGCTAACAACAATTGGTTAAAAACTAAGAGCCAACTAATTAATTAAGAACATTTGGTGATGTGGCCTACCGCTCGACGCGTGATTACTAATTTAGGTATGGAACTTATGGACTACATTTTATATAAGATTGGTTTTGTGGTGGAAGGGTTTTGTTTGCGTTGGGTTGGTTAAGAGTTGGATTGGGTTGTTGTGGGACAGGCAGACGCAGGCTGCATAACGCCAGCCAATATCTAAGGGATATCCTATTGGACAGCTCCCAGTACATGTTAAAGGAATTCTGATGATTGTATATGGGCTCTATTAGGCAAGGGTGGGATCCGTGTTCCGTTCAGGGAGAGACATGATGGCACCAGTGTCCATACCCATGGAGAAGAAGGTGGAGAATCTGTTCCAGTTGCAAGACGCAAAGGTTGTTTATTTTGCCTTTGATGGTCCACTGAATCCTGAAACTGGATACCGCCCTTTGAAACAGACTTTGGGAATAAGCTGTTTCAAACTATTTGCCTCTCTCACTGATTTGGAACAATTTCCTCTGTCTGGATACCGTGCTTTAAGAATTAATGAGCACTGTATGAAAATGGTATTTGGCTCTCGTTACTTTAAGAGTCAGGATGGCCGAGTGGTCTAAGGCGCTGCGTTCAGGTCGCAGTCTACTCTGTAGGCGTGGGTTCGAATCCCACTTCTGACAATAAATTTTTTGTTCTTTCAAATTTTTTTTTTACTAAAAAAAATTGTTATTTCTATAAAACATTGTAGGTTTGAGGCTTTGTAAATATATAGTTTCTGACAAGAGTATACTTATACTATACTTATAAAATAAAGGTCTTTGTTAGCACTTCTTGTGCTTATCAATGAGTTTGTTAAGTAATACATTTTTCACACCACGCTAACGATTATTTTTTATTACAAGGAACAGGCCTCTGCCTTCGAACGCACTAAAAATTTGTATGTACGTGTATTTTCGCTGTATTCACATGATATTGGGTAATCGAAGGGGCATTAAAGTGCATTAGGCGTGCCGCAAACGGCTTATCACGTCCAGGCGAACATGGCTGCGCCGCAGCGAGTCATTCATCAAATGTCTGACCGTGAGGAGGTGGCTTGTTTGGCGGGTCATTAATGGCACAGATACGCATTCAGGTTTATGGGCAGAGGAATCCCCGCCCAGATAAGCACATGAAACCAGCTGATAAACGGCTACTAAGCCCGTCCAGACCTTGTGCGAAAAAATGCTGTCGTCGTCTCCTGTTTCGAATGTTGACGCAGCCAGTTTCCGCAATTCCCTGCATTTGCATAAATGGCATATAGAGAGAGTATCAGCGGAACTGACCCAGCCAGATGGCATTGAGCCCCTGCCCTGGAATCGGAATCGACATCGGAATCAGAATCAGAATATAACTGTGTCAGCTTTGATTTGCTTTGTTTACAAACAAACACGGCAAAGAGAAAGAGAAAAGTAAACTTCACTTCGCTTCACTGTTATTTTGCCTGTTAAATTGTGTCAGTTTTATATTACCAAAGCCAACTGGCATTCCTCCACCTTCGAGCAATAATGTCATAAGAGAATTGGGAATACACTCGAAATTATTCAAGAAAAATTGATGGAAATTAAATTAAATGAGGGACATATCAATTTTTGTCACTTTTACTACAAAATTTAGGATATCTTTATGAGAGCAGCAACATTTTAAACACCAATTTTAATACGACAATTCGTAGCTATTTTTTTTAACAATTTAGGTGCCTGAAAAAAGCACATATGTATAAGGGCCTTTTTGAAGCGTTTTTAGTGCGTGAAAATAGCACATAAAAGGGTCTTTTAGGAGAGATTTAGGTGCCTTAAAAACGCACATAAAATTATCTCTTAGGAGCGATTTTAGGGCCTGACAAACGCACATAAAAGGCTCATTTTGGGCCAATTAAAGTGTCTGAAAAGGCAACTTTTATGTGCGTTTTCGGAGGCTTTTCACTGCTTCATTCGGACTCTAAAAAGATCGCTCTCTGTGAAGTTGTATCTTCAAGGAAAAAACGCTCTTTTCGGACTCTTCTGCACACTTTACGAGTGTAAATCCGCATAAAAAAGTATCAGAAAACACTCTGAAAACGCTCATATTGCATGCTGGGTAATTTCCTTTGGTGTATCTTTCCCTCATTTTAATGGGTTTTTGATGCATTCTAAATGAATAAAAATTGCGTGCGCAATTGTTGCTCGACTTGAGCATTGCTGCTGACCCATTTCGATGATTATAAATGAGTATAACCAAAGAGTATAAAGTTATATAGAGAGGGCATCTCATACAAAAAAATGTGTTCT
>JAEIHY010020181.1:9336-25150 GCA_018904565.1 Drosophila tsacasi | reverse complement strand
CCTTACTGCAAGGGTATTTAAACTTCGGCTTTGCCGAAGTTAGCTTCCTCTCTTGTTTGTTTTAAATTTTTATACCTTGAATGCATCGATTTTTCGCCGAGTGCACACAGAAGCCAGAGTCAGAGGCAGCTAGGAAAATGCAGTCAAGCAAATGCACGCGCGGAGAGTCAAGGCGGAGAGGAGGGGTCTTTTGGGTTAGTGGTGCGGGTTCAGGGGTGGAGAAACATGGGGGAGGGGAGACCCAAGATGGCTGCGGCAAAAATTAATCAAAACATTGCATAAAGGCAGCAAAAATAATAACAATAACAATGTAGAGCGTCAGGCAGAAAAGCAGAAAGAGACGTTGACAGGAGCACCACCAGTGATGATGATGATGATGATGATGACGATGCCACTGACACAAAAGCAGCAAACAACTGTCGACAAGGATCTCATTTGTTATCCTGATTATGTTGGCGCCTTCCAATGAGAGACAGAGACAAAGACACGGCGATAGTTGGGGGGTTTAGGGAGGCATTTAGGGGTGACGGTGATATTACAGCGAGCAGCAGCATCAAGGAAATGCTACAAATTTGGATTCAAATCTTACTTAACTTAATGTTTAATATATGCAAGAAATACGTCAATTATTTAAAATGCATTGAAGCAGTAAATTGGTATTTTTTGAGGAAGTAAATTGATATAATAGGTTTTATAAATAAATAAATATAAATATGCAATAAACTCGGTTAGAGTTGCTTCTGTTAAGCTATTGGAGCCATCCCAAATATTGTTATCCTTCTATATATATTATTAATTTCCACAAAATTGTAGTAATAAATAATTGTTTAACTAACTCCAATGATAAATATCAACCTAAACATATTGTGTTTTGTTTTAAAGAAGTTTGACACTGAATATGTACTTGGGAATTTTGAAGTTTTTTTTTACCACAACCAGACCAGAGGGTCGCGAATTATTTGTATAATTTTCAAGTGGATAGAATTGATGATTGTTGAAAATATAATTTGGAAAATATGTGTAGAGTAGCTTTCTTACTTGTTGTAATATTCGAATGCATTTCCAAGCTGTTGGAACAAAAATATAGTTTATATTAAATAAATCAAATAAAAATAAAACAGATTTTATTATAAATTACTTTATTTAATATATATTATTACATTGAAATACGAACTAAAATTACTAATTATTAGGAATGGATGTGCATCGAAATGGATACTTAACCCATTAAATGACCATCACATACGGGTGGTATACATATATTGCCATCAAAAATAAATCAAAATGAAATCAACAAAACGACAAATAAAACAAAACAAGCGGGCAAAGTTAATTCACGAATCAAAGACCATTCGGAGGGCCTTGAACTTGAACAACAATTGTTGGATTATCAAATCAAAAACAGAACAAAAAACAATTGAAAAAAAGAACGACAAAAAAGCTTAACAAAAAGGGGGTGGCAGAGGGGCAGCAGGAGGTGGTATGAGCTGGCTTTTGGTTGCTGTGGGCAATGTTAGTGCAATTAATTAAAAAGCTAGATTCACACACACTCATGCTGGCAACAAAAAAAGGAGGAAAAAAAGACCACATGTGTGTAAAAAAAAAAACAGACAGAAAACTTTGCACAAATTAAAAAAAATAAAAACCAACAAGAAAAATAATGGACGACTGTGCATTCGATTCTCTACTCATTTTTGCGCTCACTTTTTTTTGCAAACACATTTTGCCCTTTAATAGCCGAGATATCATTGATTTCTATATTCTCCTTGGATTATGTTTATTTATTATTATTATTTGAATTTTGTTTATTTATTTATCAAAAAGATTTATCAAGAAAAGTTCTTAAGTCCTCAAACTTTGACTTTCGTTTTGTACGCACATGTGAAATGAAACACATTTTATGCAAAATTAGTTGACCTTATTTCGTCAGGGAAACCTTGTATTCTAATTTTAAACTAATTACATTCTAATGAAATCTAGGAATTAGACTTCACTCACCTTATAGCTAATGTGTGCCTGTTGATTTTTTATTAGACAATATATAGAAAGGTGGCATTAATTGATATCATTTGCCATGGAAGCTAGACGCTAGGCAAGGGTAATTGTATAAAATAGTTAGTAAATAAATAAAATAAAAAGGATTCAGTACTTTGTATAAAATATTTAAAGAAATAAACGATTATTAAGAACTAAGTGAATTATAAAAATATACCATTTTATACGTCCTTTTAAAATACTATAAATGATATTTATTTATTTATTTCTACACTTAATGAGTTATTAAGGTGTTTTTTTTTATAGAAAATTAAAATACTTCTTATAAAATAAAGAAATAAGAATAAGAATATAAGAAATTAAATACTATTATAACAATAAATAAATAATAATAAAATAAATAAAGCATGTTATATGTTCTTTTCAATATAATAAATGATATTTAGAAATCAAGGGTATGGCATTTAAGGTGTCTATTATTTAAAAATTCAAATACTTTCTATAATATTCAAGTAATTATTGCAAAGGTGATACCATAAGGAATTCATGTTAAATATGATTATAAATAAGTTATGAAATTATGAAATGAAAATAAATTTTGAAAATGTTATAATTAGTATTCATGTTATATTAATATTCTCAATCATCTTAACCCCAAGAGACCAGTCTTTAGTAAAAAGGAAGTGTATTCAAAAGCTCCCGCACCCTATGACTTGTCTTTACCATTTGTTCTTGCACCGTTCTGGTTGTTGTTGTTGCTGTTGGGTTTTCCCTTTTCTGATTGAATTGAAAACATTTTATGCATTTGATTTAATCAAAAGAAAAACAGAATGCAGTGCAGTGGTCTCGGGTTCAGGTTCACCAATGCCATTCCCGGAGCCCAGGGGGGTGGGTGCTGGGGTGCTGGGAATTGAAATGAAATGCAAAATGGCATTCATTCATGCAATTTGCATTGTTCGACAGCTTCCCCCCAGCAGAAGCAGCAGCAGCAGCAGCAACAACATCGGAATAAACCTCATCCACTTCCGATCACTTCGACGATGATTCCTCTGCTCACCTCTCCACTTCCCCACACTGCCATTCCCCTATTCCATGGCCAAACGTTTAGTCATCAGCCACCTGTGCCCATCGCAAACAATAAAAAAGCAAATACAAAATAAAAGTAAGAAAAAGAAAGGCAAAGCCAAGAAAAAGGCCACCAACCCAAGTTCGACTTTGGGGTACCCTTTAAACTAAATGTATGGAAAATATGTATGTTACATTTTGGGAGAATTAACGGTTTTAAAAAATGAAAAGGTTTGTTTTACCCTAAATTGCTTCTATGTACAATTTATGCACTATATGTGGTTAAATTGATTTTTGACATACGATGTCGTTACATACATAGTTACAGCACTGAGAACGAATGCTCTTTATTTATTTTGCGTTTTTCTCGAAACCAAGTTTTTCCGACAGCTCAACACGATTGCTCGACAGCGACTTAACTGATTTATAGAATATAGACTAGAATATTTTTAATAAGTCAAGAATTTTTTGTACGCTACAAAAAAGGTAACAAGACATGGGTCCCATGGGTCAACCCCCTTAACAATAAGCAAACTCGACTTTGGGATACCCAAAGTATAAATAAATTAATTATTGTTAAATGATAATTTTTAGTGATGAAATTGAAAAGGAATTCTAATATTCTAATATTATTAATTTAATTAATTTGTATTTTTTCTATAACCCTTCAGGGTATTTATATTTTATTTAGATTGCAATGACATGAACCCAGCATGCAGTATGAGTGTTTTCTGATACTTTTTTATTTATTTTAGGATTTACACTCATTTATTTTTTTGCGCGTTTGTTAGGCACTAAAATCGATCCTAAGGATACTTTTATATGCGTTTTTCTGGCACCTAAATTTCTCCATAACAAACCCTTTTATGTGCGTTTGTAAAAAAAAAATAAAAATTTGGCTTTCCTCCTAAAAAATCTGAAAATGTGGAAATTTTGGTTTAAATTGCACAATTTGTTCTGTATTTTTGCTAAATACCTTAATTTTATATACTTTTAAAAACCACCTATACTGTGCCCTAAAGTTACAGGGGCTGCCCGACAGATGGTGCTGGCTTGGATGCAACGCTTGGATGCAAAGCCCGATAGCGCCACCTAGGTTTCATTGGAAGAGGTTCAAGTAAAGGCTTTGGGACTGTAAAGCGCCATCAGGCGACAGAATCTAGAATAGGAAAACGATCCGAAAAATGAGCCTTTTATGAGCCTATGTTCTTAATACACAGATTGGGCTCCGAAAACACTATTTTGTATGTGTTATACTCAGAAAACGCTCCGAACCTGGGCTATTCTCGGACACATAATTCGGAGCGCTCCTATCTTTGCATGCTTGGAAGGTGTTATATAATATTGATAAAACATTGATACAATATTTTTTTTTAATTTTTATTAGAGATGAAGTTGCAAGGGTATAAAAAACTTCGGTTTCCCGAAGTTAGCCCCCATTTTCTTTTATTTAAAAAGCTTTATATATTATATAAACTATTAAATTATATAAATATTTAATATAATGAATACATTCATAGAAAAAAATCTGCAAAAACTGGCACCGAATAAACAAATTCCATACAATAAAAACATTCATATGTTTTCATTACGATACAATACCATATTAATTTAATTATTTTTTATGTGCAATTATTGTATTTATTTATTTTGTTAACTAAGTGGAAACATCTTTTTAACAATAAAATTTAAATAACTTTTTTCCTTTTTCGCCCCTTTCTGAAAACACAAAGTGTAAATTAACTTTTCTTTTAAATTAGCATTTCCACATATGCATCTCCACCCCATTTTTCGACTCCGTCATCGTATGAAGAGTCCCAGGTCCGCTGACCTCAGCCACGTTCCAGCCTCCTCACGTGAAACCCCCACCCCCATTGGTAGCTGCAACTTTTTGCGCTTGCTTTTTGTTTCAATTTCTCTCCTCTCTGCTGATTTACTTTTTTTATTTGCAGCTCTCGGTTTTTTGTGTAATTTATTTGCCGTTTTGCTTGTAATTTGTTACAGTTTTTTAATCTTGCATTGTTCTAAGCAGCCGCATTGTGGGGCGGGGGGACGAGGCTGGGGGCGGTCAGGGCGGTGACTGATGGAATCTGAATGAAGGACCCATGTCTGACGGACCCGGGATCTGCATCCGGTTCTAAATTATGCACGGAGAAAAAGACAAAAATGGTTTTTGTTTGATCATACGAAATTTCATACGAATATCAGACCTTATCCTAAAATCACTTCATAACCGGATGCTTATAGACTTCTAAGTCGAAAGTTGGGATTTCTAAAAGCGGCAATGCAAGCGAATTTGTTTAAAAAAAATTACTTGAAATCGCTTAATATAAAAAACATTTTTTTTTTTTAATAAAAATAATAATGTTGTAAATAACCATGTAGAAAGTCTATTGCCCTGGATGCTTGTACTATATTTTTATATGTTTGTTTATTTTACAATCTATTCTAACATAAAAGAAAAATAAAAAAAATATGAATTTAATTTAATTACAGGTTTGATTTAAAGCGTTAAAAAAGAAATATAGACCCCAAATTTGGTTTTATAATTATTTTATATACAATATATAAATCCACACTCTATAACCATTTTTTAGCGTGTACGAAAAGGGCTTGGGCGCAACGGGCGTGACCCATGGAGGAGGCGGTATGAGCTGCAGCCGCAATGTAATCAACATCATAATCAGTGGCGACGCGCTGAGTTCCGAGTCCCTTTCCCAAAACCCCTTTCTACACCATTGAAAAACAATTGTTGAAATAATAAATATAATTTAAAAACAAAATTATGAAATTACTTTACCATTGAGTGTAATTAAGAATTAAAGAGCTTTGGTAAGTGTCGAAATAATATAAATATATTGAAAAATGCACAGCTTTTCCATATATACCATTTTTTTAAATACAAAATTAGGCTTCAAATTATCATCAATTTTTGTCAGTGCATCAGGCCCTGCATCTGTGCATCTGCATTGTCCTGGAGCGACAGGAGGCGCCAAGTCAGAAAGTATGAGCAGCTGCAGCTGCTACTCATCATGATGCTACTATGTACTGCCATTCCGATTCCCGTTCTAGCTCCTGATCCTGGACCTGGCCCTTTCTGCTCCTTCCCTCCTCCCCTACTACGAATTCTCGTTCAGGACACGTTGTCCGTGTTGGGCAAAACTCATTTGTCCTGCTCACATGTGAGTGAATCCCCCTAGAGATGGGAGCTGAGGAAAAGTATATGAGGTGATATTGAGGCAAGTGGAATACAAATTAAATTTTAAAAAAAACATAAGGAAATAGACAAATAAATCCTCTAAATTATAAAATATTCAAGAATAATATTTAAGGGAGTCTTCTAGTTACAAGCCCGAAATTTGAGCCTATTTTCAGAAATTAATTGTGAGAAAATTAATTAATTAAGAATTAATAAGAAAAATTAATTTTATTTATTTTCAGTTTTACGTTGGCTATGCTTCTGCGAGTACACTTTTTTTTAATTAAAAGGTGTGTTTAAAATACATTTTTTTGTAAAAAGGTAAATTTTCTACCATGTTTTTTCACCTGTTGGAGGGTGTAAAAATTAAACAAAATTGTTGAGAATTGTTTGATAAAGAATATGAAAATTACTAGTGGGAGTGAAACCAGAAAGTTTACAAAATGCGATTTTCGGGAAAACGTGTTTAAAGATAGCAGAAATGTACGAAACGTATGAAGGCGGCTATCTTTCGGGCTTCGGTTTACCCATGAAGGAATGCGAATTTTACAAAACCCTTTATATGGCTTACTCCTCAGATCCTTCATTATTTAAAAATTTAAAAATATCGATTTTTAAAAAATTCGTGTGTAAATATTTAAGGTTAACAAAGGTGAGTATAAAGTTATGGTGAGTTCTCAAAAACGGGTTCAAAATTCATTTCTACTGAAGCATGCGAGCCTAGAAAAGTTTTCAAGTTAAATTATAAAATTTCAACCAAAAATAAATTTTAAAAACAAGATTAAAATTCATCCCAGAACAGAGTTAAATTTAAATGTTAATATTTGAAACAAAAATATAATGCGCGTGGTAAATATTTAGGGTGAGGTGAATATTAAACTGTGAATAGTACTTATTTATTATATATTTGAATTAAAAACTATCGCATCAGTTAAATTCATCTCAATCTTTCCATTAAACAATCGCACGTTCCTTTTTAATTATTATAATTTTACATTCTAAGCACACACACACCCCAGACCCACACATGCTCACATGCTACAACAATGGGTGGAAAAACAACAAGTAGTAATAATAAAAAAACATAAAACATATGCGCTATCGCATAATTCAAAATTCATTTGGAAGGCGCACAAAAGGCGCCCATGGAAATAAAATGGGAATGGAAATGGAATTGGAATTGGAAGCCAAGCCAGCGACCACATAATAATACATATTATTAATAAAAAAGGAAGGAAGAGCGAGAGAGAGGAAGGAGGGCTGGGCGGCAATAAGAACTAGATGTGTGAATGCCGAATACAATAAAATAATAATCAACAATGCCCAGTCACACACACACAAATATTATTTTCTATTTTTTTAATATTTTCCAACTTGCTCCAACGTTTTATCGAAATAATAATGAGGGTGCAAGTACAGTGCGTTTCGTAGCAATTAACGAGGATAATATCAAGACTGAAGACTTATTTAGGTGTGTAAAATACTTAATATTAAAATATTAAATATTCTCCTTAGAAACTATAGTTTAAATTAAGTATTAGACAAGGTTTTAGGAATATTAAGCTGTAATAAGTGAGCAGAATATTGAATAATATAATAAAATAGGATATTAAAAAGAGCTAGGACTCCACATTTCAGCACAAAAATATACTTTAAAAATTTAAAAGTATAAATTAAAGAATTTGAATGCCTTTTTTAAAGAAAATGTCAATTTATCTTTGTATATGTTTATATAAAACAGGGTTTGACATTGAAATTTATGATTAGAGCCCGGCAAAAACACACAAAAACCCCAAAAAGTAACGCCAAGAACTCTTACGTTGAAAAGGTTGCAGATCCCAGGATATATAACTAATGAGAAATATTTATTAATTATGATTTTAATTGTCTTCTATTGCTGAAACGTAGCGCACTTACAAGCAAACGATAATAAGGGAATACTTTTAATAGCAAAATAAATTGTAATTGTAAACAATGCTGAACAGAAATATTGTCTTGTATCTTTCGCGGAATTTTTTTAGCGATCATGCCATTAACTTATATAAGGCCACAGGCTTTTGTTCTCGGAACTATATACATTCAGAGTTTATTAAAAAAATGTGCCTTACCTTATCAATTCATTTTCGTTTTGCCACACTTTACTCACCAGCAGAGTTTTTCGGTTCTATTTTGCTAATCACATAAAATATTCGGCATATGTTTGCGATATGCCAATCTGATCAATAATGTCATTTTACCATCCAAGGTTTATCTACAGAGATAAGACGTTTAGTTCTGGGAAAGAACGTGGTGGTTATGTTTAAAAATGTTTAAGGAAGAGTATAAATAAATATATTTTGTCTTAAAATTTTAAAATTGGATTTCATTTGGTAAATATAATTTCCGTTGTTATTATTTATATCATATTGTACATTAAATTAAATAAATTATTATTCAATTTCAATATTAAACACATACGAGTATATTAGAAAAAGTACAAAACAATTCTAATTCTGAGCTGAAACTATCCTTGAAAAC
The DNA here is from genome assembly GCA_018904565.1 of Drosophila tsacasi. NCBI lineage: Eukaryota > Metazoa > Arthropoda > Insecta > Diptera > Drosophilidae > Drosophila > Drosophila tsacasi. The sequence goes on along the minus strand of JAEIHY010020181.1, from coordinate 16,374 downwards.
ACAAGACTTTCTGGCAGCTGTCTTCTTAACTAATCTAATCTAATTTAATTTCTCAATTTTAAAGCTAATGTTTATCTGTTTGAATTTATTAATCCAAAATTGATTCTCGGAAATAATTTGGTTTGCTATCCCTATATAATTTCAATTCCCGCTGTATGTTTTACAGTTCCTTGTGATCGGATCTAAAATTTTAATTAAAGAGCACTTCCATTTCCATTTCGTTTTCTTTAATTTTGGTATTCAACTCACTCGCAGCTTTCTGCCCATGGTGCTATTGTTGTTGTTGTTCTTTCCATTGCGGTTCTTTTACTGTACATACATATGTATGTATGTATATTTTTTTCACTCACCCCACGATTTCCGTATGTGGGCCACACATAGCAGGGGGTGCGGTGCGCCTAAAACAGTGGGGGGAATTCTGATTCTTATTCCAGTGCCTTACACAGAGAGAAACGGTAAATGTACAAAAACATTGGATCATTTCATTAAGAAATAATGTTAATGTAATGATTTATTAAATGGAGTTTACAAAATGTAACTATACCATGATTTTGATTTGAAAATAACAAATATTTAAAAGGGAATATGTTTAGATTCAAAATAGGATATGAATAGTAATGCATTTATATATATCAAAACCACCATATATTTTATCACCACCCAAATATTAACAGGATATGCATACAATCACTTTCACAATAGACCTGCTGATATCCGGTTGAAAAGGATCCAGTTTTTCCCTGTGCAACTATCACACACACACTCTCTCCATTTTTCTCTCTCTCGCTGTGTGTTATCCACCCGCTCTCCGATTCCGTTATCCGCTCTTTCTTCCCCGCTTTTTAATTCTGCCGTTAAGCTCGGCTTCGCTTTTAATTCGGCTTCGGCGTTGCTTCGCCGTTGTTGTCGTTGTTGCGCGCCGCAACTGCAAGTGAAATTTTTCGCCCAGTTTCGTTTGTTTTATTTGTCAGTTTCCTTTTCGATTGAGTTCGGTTCGGTTTTGTTTTGCTCCGCTTTCCGAGAGCGCTGCATGAATAAATAAAAGCGAGCGGCGCAGCTGCGGAGCGCTTAGAAAGGAAGATGCGGTTCAGCGGCTACAACCGTTATCATTGCTCCGTTTTCGCCTCCCTCTGCCTGTGCTTCGCAGTTGGTGCTGCGCTGACGCAGGCGGATGATGCCGACGTCGACAGCGCCAGCAGGTTTGTGTCTCCACTGAAACCCGACCCGAGAATGCAACGAAAAACAAGCAAGGAAAATCAACAGTTGAATAAAAGTAAAGAAAAGTCACTTTCGCGAATCTGTGGAAATGCCATTAGCATGCGAAATTGCGCCAAACTAAACCCAATTCGTGTGCGAAGTGAAGCGTAGGCGGAAAGTGCGAAAGAGACAGTGAAAATAAGACAGACTTGACAAAAAACTAAAATATAAATACGGATCAGTAAACAGTTGTCTGATTTTGTTTTCTAATCAACCTACAACATATAACCATTTTTTAAACTAATTTACACAGAAAAGATTATTTAAAACTAAATATAACTGATCCTTAAACATTAAAAGTGATAAGAGTTAATAGGCAATGTGAAGTGAAAAAATGAATTAAGGTTTTTGTTTATTAATATTTTTTTAGTGATCTTCGTTATATTTCTTTGTGCTTTTTAAAACGAAATTAAAACCAAGCAACGTTCTTCAAGATTACATTTTTTTTAAACAGTGCAGTTATATAATTTTTTTAAAATAAGTTTTTGAATTAAAAAGCGGTCATAAAAACACGATTCAAATAGACCATAATATTGTCTTGTGTTCTCATCCAGCTTTCAAAGTCTTTGTTTAAACAATATACGTTAATATACATATATAATGTTGTATTGCTTAAGGATTGCACATTTCTTAAGATAAATCTAAAGAAATATAAAATTAAACAATGAACAATATCAGAAAATTGCATATAATGCCCAATAACTTTATCCTTAACTCTATATTTCTTAAAGCTATAACTCCTTATACTCTATATTTTTTAAAGCTTGTAAAGAATAATTAAGTAATAAAAAATGTCATTAATTTTTAAAGCTTGCAAAAACAATTAAGTTATTAAGAAAGTCATTCGATTTAACGACTTTAATTTTGAAACTTGCAAAAAAAAGAATTGGGTAATTAAAAAGTCTTGAATTTTAACAGCTTTAAACACTTGTAATTCTCTTTTTTTTATTGTTTTTATTTTTTATTAAGTTATTTTCTGCCACTTCCTCGAGAACTTCTTACATATGTAGATTAAGTCTTATCGCTTCTTGTGGCTATTTTCTATAAAAAAGAAGAAAGTAAGCTAACTTCGGAACTCCGAAGTTTGTATACCATTACAGATTACAATTGGATCATGAATTAATCCAATTTGATCAAATGAAAAGAAAAATTGAGAGGAATTTTATAAATCATAACAGAAATTATAAAATTCACTCTTAATATTATCCTATACGTATTACATTTATATTTTTACATTCAGAGTTATTCATTTTCCTAGCGACCGTTTCGAGCTATATGATATAATCATACGATTTCCATAAACCGAAATTATGAAATAATACAAAATCGCTAGAAAAACATCGAAATTTTAATTTTGGTTCAATTAATTTTCCAAACGTTCTAATGGCAGCTTTTTATATGAAATAGTCGTCTGATTTTCATAAAATGAAAACCGAAATTCTGCAATAATACAAAACAGTCACGCATTAAATTATTTGAAAATATGTATGTTAAAATCTGGCCAATATATACATGTTTTCCAAAAATTTTGTATAGTTTCTATGGCAGCTATTTGATATAGCCTTCCGATCCGGTCCGTTCCGACTTATAAAGTAGTGAGAATACATAGAAGACTATCTGCAAATTTTAATTCAGATACCTTTAAAACTGAGGAACTAGTTTGCGAAGTAACGGACAGGCGGACATACGGACATGGCTAGATCGAGTCGGTTGTTGATGCTGATCAAGAATATAAGCACTTTATAGGGTCGGAAATGTCTCCTTCACTACGTTGCAAACTTCTGACTTCTGACCTTGTTCTGAAACGGATCAAATACAGTCATTGACAAAGCAATTGACAATTAGCTTAAGCTAACAAAGATATATATATATATATATATATTTATAGATAGACAAGACCAGAACGTATTTTGCCTGTTTTATAGCCTTTCACTTGTTCAATTTCCTTAATTTTATGTAACATTATTTACCTAAATTTTATTTTTAAATTTCTTTATTGAATTTTCTTCAATTTTGTAAGTTCATATATTATTTGTTCTTGTAATTGTTTAATATTTTCAAACACTTTTGCTCATCTCGATTGTAGTCTTGATCCCAATTTCAAGATCAGATCTAACTCTGGTTCGGGAAAGTACTGTATAACAACTAAAAATAATAGCAAATATTTAGCGTTAAATAAATGATTAAAAAGTACAAAGAAAATTAAGTACACTTAAAAAAGTAGTATATATATTAGGTTTTAAATTGATATAACTTAGCTTCCAGCACTGAAACTCTATATAATATAACAAATAGTTACAAACACTTAGTGTCAAAAAATATATATTTAAAATATATATTATTATTATATAAATTAAATAAACAAAATATATATAAAAAATTTAATGTTATAGTATAAAGTAATATATTTAACAAGCTTTATTCAAAACATAGCTTAACTTTTAGCATAAATAATTACAAAGAATAACAAATATTAATAGAAATTACGTAATTCTCTCCGTGATAAAGATTTACTTACAGCCTGAGCCGACCATAGATTAACCTAATTTCTTTATATTTTGTAATAATTAATTTTTAACAAACTTCCTTCTTAATCTTTTCAGGAAGTGGCTGTGCAGCCTGACGGATATCTGTACCTCGGAGGCGGAACGGGCGCCCGGCGTGCACTATGATCCCGAACGATTTGAGAGCCAGCGGGATTGTCGACTGTCCTGCGGAAAGTATGGAGCTATTTGGCCCATGCCCACGGGCAAGGAGTGCACCATATCGCACTCTCGAGTGCGCTTTGATCCGTGGAAGGTGCGATTCCATGTGGTGGCTCCCGGCGAGGCGGCTACGCAATTTTTAAGGGAAACCAATCGTTTGTTTGTCTCGAATCTGCTGAAGGAGTGCACCCGGAACTGTACGTTGGAGAGCAGTAAGCAGATCCTCGTGCGGGCCACGGTGGCCAACGAAACCCTGATCCTGGACTGGGCCACCGATGAGAGCTATGCGCTGGTGGTGCGCACCACAGAGACGGCCACGTTTGTGGATATCCAGGCGGGAACGGTGTACGGAGCACGTCACGCCTTCGAAACGCTGACGAACCTGGTCACCGGCAGCCTGTCCAATGGCCTGCTGATGGTATCGGCGGCCAATATCAGCGATCGTCCTGCCTATCCACATCGTGGCGTTCTCTTGGACACGGCCCGGAACTTTGTGCCCCTGAAATTTCTGCGGAGTACGCTGGATGCGATGGCGGCCAGTAAGATGAATGTGCTGCACTGGCATGTGGTGGACACGCATAGCTTTCCACTGGAAATCACCAGAGTGCCCGAAATGCAGCGCTACGGAGCGTACTCCACGTCTCAAACGTACTCCCGCCAAGACGCTCTCAATCTGGTGAAGTACGCCCGCCTCCGAGGCATCCGCATTCTGATCGAGATCGATGGACCATCGCATGCCGGCAACGGATGGCAATGGGGTCCGGCTGCTGGTCTGGGCAATATGTCCGTGTGCCTGAATCAGTCACCGTGGCGGCAATTCTGTGTCCAGCCGCCATGCGGACAACTGAATCCCCTCAACGATCATATGTACGCCGTGATGAAGGAGATATTCGAAGATGTTGCGGAGCTGGGAGCACCGGAGGAAACCCTGCACATGGGCGGCGATGAGGTGTACTTGCCCTGCTGGAATAACACCGCTGAGATTCGGGACGGTATGCAGGAGCGGGGCTACGATCTCAGCGAACAGAGCTTCCTGCGCCTGTGGTCACAGTTCCATCAGAAGAATCTCAATGCCTGGGACGAGATCAACGAGCGGATGTTCCCGGACATTAAGGAGCCCAAGCCAGTGATCATCTGGTCCAGCCACCTCACCAATCCCAAATACATCGAGGCCTATTTGCCCAAGGAGCGGTTCATCATTCAGACCTGGGTGGACTCTTCGGATGCCCTCAACCGGGAGCTATTGCAGCGTGGCTATCGCCTGATTGTGTCCACGAAGAATGCCTGGTATCTGGATCACGGCTTCTGGGGCAGCACCTCCTACTACAACTGGCGCACTGTGTACTCCAGTGGAGTGCCCGCTGCCCGGAGCAAGGACCAGGTGCTTGGTGGCGAGGTGTGCATGTGGAGCGAGTATGTGGACCAAAACTCACTGGGTAAGTCCTGATGCCTGATATCTATAGATCGAAATTAAGAAATAATCGTCGCTCCAAATCTCTTACAGAATCTCGCATTTGGCCAAGGGCCGGAGCAGCCGCCGAACGTTTGTGGTCCGATCCGAAATCGTCGGCATTTTTGGCCCAAAGGAGATTCTATCGCTACCGCGAGCGACTCTTGGCCCGCGGCATACATGCGGACGCGGTGACTCCGCACTGGTGCGTCCTCCATGAAGGCATGTGCCTTTAGGTGGCATCGGGAATCCAAGTTCCCAGCTCCGAGTACTGCTGCAGATTGAGCTTTAGCTCCAGCAACCAGCACTGTGTACATACATACCCCCCAAGCCTATATGTTATATATATGATTCATCAGTTATCTGCCTTATAATGATTGTGTTCTCGTGTTCAAAATCAGTAAAAGTTATTGTAACAATGTTGAAGCTATATATTTTGTACATGCATCATGGAGATTACATGGATAAAGTCAGAAATACTAGTAGAATTCGATTTGATCGTAAACGGTTGCTCCACCCGAATGCCCTCCTACTTGATGTAGCCCTGATCGATGGCATGCTTGAAGATATCGGCCAGTCGCTGCTGCTTGGCGGTCTCCTTGAAGGGGGTGATGTTCCACACGTCCGTGAGAATGGCGTTCTCCTTAATGCCATCCAGATCGGCCACCTCCTCGTCCTCCATCATGGTCATGGGCAGGGATTCAATGCCCATGCCGCAGCCAAAGCGTCCGAAGCTCTTGAGCTCCTCCTGCAGGGTGTCCCACGAAATGATTGCCTCGGCATCGCCACCCAGATCCCGGATCAGCTCCTGGGCACTCTCCAAATAGGCGCGCAGCAACGTGTCGTAGTGCTGCTCCCGCAGCTCCTGGCTGGTGCACGAGTAGACGAAGAAGGTAAGGTCCAGGGCCAGCGACGAGCATCTTGCCAGCTGGAAATCAATTATAATGATCTCCTTCGACTTTCCCTGCTTGTCGTATTTGGTCAGGAAGTTGGGGGTCCAGCAATCGCCGTGCCCGAAGACGCTCAGCTTGGAGCGCGTGGACACCAGGTTGATCAGGTCGTCGAAGAGTGGCGGCTGCAGGAAGTTGCCGCCAATGGTCTCGTACTTGCTGTTCGGATAGATCTGTGTAATGGCATCCTTGGCCACATTCTCGGCCAGCAGCAGGAATCCGGTGTACCACTCTCGGGTGTGTTCACCGTAATATGTCTCCTCCAGCGCAGCGGCCGCCTTTTCAAAGTTCTCATGATCCAGGGCATTGAAGGCCAGGGCCACGCCATGGAAACGACCCAGGGTCCTCATCGTTAGCAGGGCATCCTCCAAAGAAATGTAGTCCTGGCTGTAAGACAATAGGAGTTTAGGATTATGATTAGTACAGTCCAACAAATTACGTATACGCACAAGTGGAATTACTATTTAAATGAATTTAGCGAGGCTACAATCGGAGAGACATTGCCATTTTCTCAGATAGTCAGGCAGCAATCAAAGCACTCAGTGCACATAAGATTGTTTCTAGACTAGTATGGCAGTGTATAGGAACACTCAATGAGTTGGGTGTGAATAACAAAATAACCATTTACTGGGTACCAGGGCATGCGGGGATCCCCGGCAATGAAGTGGCCGACATC
>JAEIHY010020180.1:0-32160 GCA_018904565.1 Drosophila tsacasi | reverse complement strand
TTTTGTGGAAATCAAAACCACCGCGTTTTCTGGTTGTTTTCTGGGGCACCCCTGTATAATTGATATGAAATACATATTTGTGAAATTATTGGAATTCTTATCTGGAGGTACATATATGCAAATTTTCAATAGCATTTGCATCTCCCCTTAAAGCAGACAGCCATCTTTCCTCTGGTGTTACAAATAGCCGAACACCGATCGATTGAGCAAGATGCACGCTTCAGGCGTCCTGATTCCTGGAAGCTATTCCCTGTATCCTGTTCCTGAAGATGTCCTTGTGCATCCTCTTTGTGAAGTGGTTCCGCCTGAGCCACATAAAACGCCGCCAAAGCTAGAGCCAGGAAAATTGTGATCTTCATGTTGAGAAATCGAAATAAACACTGTTCTGGTTGCTAGTACTGACAGTCGTCTTTTATAGTTAATCGATCGTCTACCGGTTTATGATAATCATTATATATATGATATAAGAGTTGGGGATTACATGTTTTTCAACCTATCGCTTTATTTATCTTTGCAGTTACTGGGTTTTTTATATTCCTTAGTTTTGAATATGGCACTGACAGTTTCCTTTTCTGCAGAGACCGATCATTTTCTGTCGGGCACAAGAGGCAGCACACCGCAAGGTATTGCAAGCTTGACGCTTCAGGCGTCCTGGTTCCTGGAAAGTATTCCCTGTATCCTGTTCTAGCTTCAGGACATGTCCTTGTGCATCCTTTTTGTGAACTGGTTCCGCCTGAGCCACATAAAACGCAGCCAGAGTTAGTGCCAGGAAAATTTTAAACTTCATGTTGGGAAATCGAAATAAACACTGTTCTGGTTGCTAGTAATGACAGCCGTCTTTTATAGTTAATCGATCGTCTACCGGTTTATGATAATCATTCTATATACGATGTAAGAGTTGGAGATATTCCTGTTTTGATATATTGTTTTATTTTTAAAGATTAACGGAAAATAAACTATGCAATAGTTGTTTCCATTTAGTGCATAAATAGACACTGACAGGTTGTTATTTGAGGAGAAATATTTAAAGTTGTTGTTTGCGGTTGGTTTTAAAATGTAATTGGAATGTGTTATTAGAATCTTTTTTTTCTCAAAGTTTCTTCCTCCATCATATTCATTTATTTATTCCCTCATCTGATCCAAGTCAACGTCGACACACACAGACAGCTTTGTCATTGCAATATCCACCCTTATTTCCTCTGGCCAGACAGTGAGCAGCGCAGGCGGTATGGTTCCAGTTCCACTTGGACAGCAGATCGCAGGTGGCACGCTTCTGGCGAGTATGCTCGGCCACGGCCTGGTCGGCAGGCTGCTCCGCCTCTGCCAGGACATAATCCGGAAGAGCCTCCTCCTTAACGGGTTGAGCTTGCACCAGGCAAGCCACCAAGGCGAAGGCTAGGACCAGGCACACGATGAACTTCATGATGGAATATCAGTGGGAATACTGCTGTGACTTGTGGTGGCCTCGCTGGGCTTATATAGCTATCTCGCTGGCAGATCGATTTTGCCAAGGGACTCCCCAGCGTATGGATGACTTATTTCCCCATTGTCGCTATTGTCTTCTTCAATATGCAGGAGCACACGCACGTCTCGGGGATTTTATAGTAACCGCACCTCAGACAATGGCAAGAAACCCCCGTCCAGGGTACTATTTCATTTTGTTTGGAGATAAGAGGGAAAATTTAAGATCGATATTTGTACAACTCTGTGTCGTTTTTCAGGCTGAGGCAGATCTTTAAATATTAAAATGGATGGGCAATAAAAAGAGTATGTTATTGGGTTCAAAAATATAGAAGGGAAAGCTAAATTATTTTAAGTTAAATTATTTCTCAAATGTTTTTTTGTTTTTTGTTATTTTTTTAACATTTAGACAGAATAAATAAAACACAATCGAACTTTGAATCTGCAAACTATATAGAAAGTGATTTATAGATTTTTTCAATTTCTAAAATACACAAAAACATATTTTAATTAAGTACTTTTGCTGTAAAGTACATATTTTTCAAACTATCGCTTTTTCGCAATTTTGAGGATATTGAGGATAGCACACACACTTTCCTTTCGTGCAGAGACCAAACATTCTCTTTTGGAGACACGAAGCGACACACTCCAAGGGTATGCAAGTGGGGCGCTTCGGGCGTCCAAGCTGGCTCGGCTTTTGGACATCCTTAGGGTTAGCCTTCTCCTGTTTTGAGGCTAGTTTATAGACATCCTTAGGGTTAATCTTCTCCTGTTCTAGGGCTAGTTTCTGGCCATCCTTTGCTGGTAGACGTTCCGCCTTAATCACATAAAACGCCGCCAGGGTTAGTGCCAGGAAAATAGTGATCTTCATGTTGGGAAATATAGTTAAAAACTGTTCTGGTTGCTTTTTAGCAGTCGTCTTTTATAGGTCATCTAGATTAGCAACCGGATCATGATAATGAGCTCTATATATGCAATATGAATTGCAGATTTAATATTGTGCATTATTTTTTTAAAAGAAATAAACTTTACATCATACATTATTAGAAAATATATTTATTGGTTTTGAGTCACTGACAATTCTTAAAATGCTTATTAATATTCTAGTTTAATTCAAGATTAATTAAAGATTCTTAAACTTGAAGGAATATTTAGATCTTAACTTAAAATACCAAACTCTCCCTCATGAATATAAAATCACAGCAAAATGCATATAAACAATGATTAGTATTTTAAGGCCGGATATTATTTATTGTCGTACCCAAAATAATTAAAATTCGCTGATCCGATCAGATCCGGTAATCGTTTCGATTTCCAGCTAAGTATTTAATTCTGCCACCAGTTGAAGGGCTGCGCACACATACAGATAATCTGGGGTTCGATTACTCAGAGATACTCCCGTATACAGATACAGATATCGAGATACATAAACATACACACACAGGCGACAATAAATAATTTCCACCGAAAAGTCTCTTCATAAAGCCGGACAAATAAACAAACAAGAATCACACAATGATTAGTTGGGCACACACACAGGGCGTCGGAGGCGGGTGTACTTGGTGTATGCCCCCCGTATCTGTGCTGTATCTGCGTCAGCCGGCGTATGTGTATCTATATCTATATATCTGTATCTGCAGTTGAGCGCTGCAATCCCGATCGGATAGGATCCCACGACCGAGGCTTTTCAGTTGCTCCTTCGCTGGCCGCTGCTGCTGCTGCCCGGTTGCCCCGTTGCACGTTGCCTGTTTACCTTTGTTATCGACCAGGTCTTGGTCTTGTCTTGCATTTTGGCGTCATACTGTCTGCCAGTCCACTCCACTTGAGTCCAGAACCCCGCCTCCTTGCACCGCTCAAGAGTGTTTCTCGGCTAACCATTTATACAGGGAGAAAAATTAGGTTAGGAATTGGGTATTTATTTGTTTTGCATTTTATAAAATTTTGTTCAGTTTAAAATCAATTTTGAAAAGTATTTTAAGAAAGATGAAGTTAAGGAAAGAGTAGGATTCTCTAGAGGTATCGAGGTCTCGGTAATGCTTCTACTATAAAAAGCACAAAGTCTAATTTTCATAAACAATTCTAAGTAAAAGAAAGGTTTTAATTTTGAATCATTTTCTAGTCGTTTTTCTAAGTAGAAGTAGATAAAGTTGTGAATAAAATAATACAAACACATTCTTAAACATTTCCCATGCTTTTGATGAACGTGAGATGTTGGACCTTCTGTTAGGATATCCTCTATCCTGTCTATTCACAAAAACAAAGCTAAATTAATACCAACTTATAATGACTCACAATTTTTCTCCAGTGCAAACTCCAATCGTTGAAGAACACCACAAAACAGAGTGTGGCCCAGCCGAAAACAAAGCAGAACCAGGGGCGATTGTTCGAGAGGTTGGAAGGGGAATATCTTGCTATAAGGAACCAGGAGTGAGCCAAGGGGGGAGTCAGTGGCAGTTATCGCTGCCGTCAGACTGTCTGGCAGGTTTCACACCGAAAACATCGGAGGCAACCGGCAAGGCAACGTCTCTGCCTGCGTCTCCCCTCTCACGCTCTCTCTCTCTCCTACCGCCAGGTGAACCTGGGACGCGGGACTCCTTGGCCAGCCCCGGCGGCTCTATAAATCACAGGAGCGAGCGGGGCCCGGGCCCTCGACGACTCACGACGTTTTCCCCTGGTTTCCCTGGTTCCTCGATCCCCGCTGGCTGAGCCAGAGCAGCTGGTGCAACTGTTGGCCGCTTTGTTTTAGATGATTTTTGTTGCTTTTGTTGTTGGTGAGGCAACCTCTTGAGATGCACAAAGGAAGATAAATTTCACACGCACACACAAGTGCTCTCACACACCGTCTGCGATCGTTTTTATGCTGCCTACAGTGGGTAATCCCTTAGGCGGATTTATGTTCACTGAGAAATACTTAGTTTTCTAAAGAAGATCTAAAAAAAAGTATAGTGGATACTTTAGTAGTTATCATAAATTAGGGATAGACTTGCCTACCCTTCTGTACTATACCGGTACTAGTTGATAATTACAAGGTTAGAGACATGGAAAGAGCTTAGAAATAACCATTGCTTTTGGTTGGAAAAGAAAATATTTAATTTGTGAAATAGTCTTATTTGTATTAGGGATTAGTTATCCCATTTAATGTTTTATTCTTGCCTTAGACTTACAAAAAAACCATCTAGAGTTTAGCGTAAATTATTATTTTATAGATCTAACACGCTTTTTTTAAACCTTAATAAATATTTATGCCTTAATACTTCTGATAAAAGATATTATCAAAGATTTTATGATAAATTCTAAAAAATCCTTCCCTAGATCTATAGTTTGTGTTACCTAGTCTCCACTGTAGTGGCTGTCCGGTCTCTCGGAGTCGGAGTCGCAAAGATAAGATATTGGAAGCGACACGCCAGACACTCTGGCGACAGCGGGATCCCGCTTTCACCGTCGCCGCCGCCACTGCCCTCCGATCCGATACGATCGCTCTCCGAAGAGAGAGAGAGCGAACCCCGATTCTCTCTACCCGCCTCGATCGTGATCTCTCACGGCACGGTGGCACTCGGTTTGGGCCACTCCACTCCACCATATCCAGATCCCAGGCGAGGCGCGGCCACCGCTGGGCGGCCAGTCGTGTGTGGAACTCGGCGTCGTTCGGTTGGATTTTTGCAGTTGGCTCCGGAGCTCTAACAACCCAAAGTGATCCTCGCTTCTGCGCTTGCTCTTTTTCGAAACGAACCGAAAAAAAAGCCCAAAACGAAACTGCGGCAAAATCGCACACAACAACACACATTATATAAACAGAAGATTTGCCCAGAACACACCTTACCTTAATGCACACACACACACCGCCTCACTATAAATAGACCGCGGAAATCGGTAAATAAATAAAATCGGAAAATCGGAAAGCGGCAAAGTAAAAGTTCTACGGGGGAAATCTAATTGCGACTTTGCGAAAAAGTTTCTTGGTTGCTGCACAAAAATCGGATTATAATGAGAGAGACACAACGCAATTAACGCACACACACGCACACCACACCTATTACTACAGTATCCACCTGAAAGAACAGTTAATAAACTAAATCGAACTGCAAAGTGAAATGCTGGCGAGATGTGTTTTCTTCGTCACCTGTCTGGCGGTCCTGATAGCGACTGGAAGGAGCGAGGACGATCATTCGGTAAGTTTGGCCACGAAAATATATAGAAGTGTGCTTTGAAAAGGGAATTACATGGAGAGTGGAAAACTTTTAAAATTTATGGAGATTTTTAAAATTTAGAGAGTTGTTTGGGGTTTACATATGAAAATCTTTTAGGTAGAGCTTAAATAAAACTACGATTTTTTTTCCGATTAGGTTCTATTTTCCAAGTGATTTAGGTTACATCGTGTCTTAGACAATAATTTGAATTACAATAGATCGCAGATTAGATAAATGTTATACAAAAAACTCAAATTAAGCTCTTATAAGCTAAAAATAATGATATTGCTTATAGAGACATAAAATTAAGCTCTTGTAAGAGTATAATCCCCTTGAAAATAATGATATTAATATGATAAGAGCATAATGATCATACCCTGCAAAACATTCCGCCAAGGCATCACCGCATACACTTAAAGAGTGATCACTTTTTAAATCCCGGGAAAACACTTGAATATTCCAGGTATCAAAAGGTACCAAAAAGTCACACAAAGAGAGTGAATCGGAGAAGAAGAAGAAGATGCAAGCAAAGAAGCTGCGATTGTGCTGTTCTCCTTCTCCTTCCCCATCCTTCGTTTTCTCCTCGGTTCAGCTTGTCTGCCGCCGCGCAGTCTGCCAAACTCTAAGAAGAGAGTCTGCCGGCTCCTCTCTTCTCTTCCCACCCCCCTCTTCATCGTCTTGATTTTTGTTTTTGTTTCATCTGACCGACGAGGGACGAACGAACGTGTTTCGTGTTCCTGCAGAAAACAAGAAGAAGAAGAATAAGAAAGGTAGAAGGAGGAGGAGAGGTGCAAAAAGGTGAACACAAAATGGTCACAAGTCAAAAGCGATTTCTTTTACCAGCCGCCTCTTGGCTTCTCTTTTTTTAAGCCTCTTCTTGGGTTGTTTTTTATTCTTTTTTTTTTGCCAATGCCACTAAGCTGGCTGATGATGACAAAGTGTGAAGAAGTATTTAAAGTGTGGAGCGAGCTTTCCACCTCCTCCTCCTCCCCCATCCCCCCTATTTTACCTATCGCAGCCTCCGCTCTGCCACCTCGTTCGGCGAGCGTGAGAACTGTCAGTCAATAATTTTGTCGTTATCTCGGTAACAATCCTTGAGGTGTCTCCTTTTATAATTTGTAGCTCTTTGCTCTCCGGGAGAATCACAGGGAGAGAAAGAGGGGGGGGCAACAGGGTGCTCCAGGTGTGGGGATTCTCACTCCAGGCACGTTTTCGGGATAACGCCCTATTTAAAGCTTGGATAATCGATAGCGAATATGTCATTTGCATTCCCAATTGGAAGAGACATTCCCCAAGGACAGGGGTGTGCTTATAGGGGGGTTAAGGTACACAGAAAAAAATTATTAACTAAATAAAAACCAGAACCTTTGAAGATTAATATTTTTGTTTTGAAATATTTCATTTTTCTCATGTAATGTTTTCAATTCAATTTCTTTTTGACTCTTCTAATTATTTTGCCACCCATCGTAGTCTCCAATTCCCACATTTTCATTTGGCCAATGCCAGGGAATCGAGTTCTTAACCAGATGCCCTACGCCCCACTTCTTAGAACAGCCATCCGATCTGTCGATTGCAGCATTATATATATATTATTTCTATACCTTTATGTGTCTATATATATATGCACCCCGTCGGGGGGAGTCGAAAATCACCTGCGCACTCCGATTTCCAGGCAGCGCGTGCTCGATGCCCACAGAAAACGAAAATGAACTCGAATTGTTTACATACATTCTAAATTATTTGGGTGTATGTACACACATTGTGTGTGTGTATGTTGTGGCAACAGAGAGACAACACTGGGACAGGTATAATTGCTGCTACTCATAATTGTATAACATTTCTTGTGGGGGGGGAGAGAGCTCCCGTGAGCTCCCGGTATTTAACACTCAGCAGTGGGGTTCTCATTATATTGACTTTCCTGGGGTTTTTGTTTACTCCAAGGCCTGAAATTACAACATTTTTATATTTATAATCCATTCCTTTACTGGTTTGAGAGGAATTTACAAGAATTTATACCTGAGGATCATAGTTTTTAGGGTTAAATATACGGAAAATGTAGTCTTTGGGTTTCCTAGACCTAAAATACATAATAAATATCTGTTAAATAAACAAATAAATGTTAAGGGAAGCTTAAAGTTAGATCACTTTCATTATCGCACCCAAAAAGAAATCTCTCTCGCAGTGGAACCTGAGAGAAAAGAGGCGAAGCTCTCCTAGAGTGCAGCTAAAACGAAATCTCACTCGTTCTCTACTAAACCGAACTGATAAGCTATTGTAATTGCTTTGCTTGTACATTGCAGGCAAAGTGTTTATATTTTTTTTTAATATATTTAAAAGAGCTTCGAGGCTAGACAAAGCTCAACTGTAGCCAAAAAACTCACTTACTCTCTAAAACTTACAAAGTATAGCAAGCAAGAGCACCACCTCAATTAGTATCCTCATATCTTATCCGAAACATGTTTCGGTTATGGGACATTTAGATGGCTTGACGCATTTCACTTTTCAATAAACAGCAAAATCTAATTAATGTCCGAGAGACACGATACATAAATATCCGTGGGCCGTGGGCTTTGCCCGAAGCAAATTGGCGACAAAAGGCGCTGCTGGCGGCTGCACTGGTCCTCCTCACTGTATGAACATACAAATATATATATGGATATAGATACAGATATATATCTCCGATTTACATACACGCGCTTATGTGATTTTTTGTGGGTTAAACAAGAATTCGCGCACTCAGCCGGCAGCCAGTTGGTCGCGGAGCTTGGCGGCTGCCATAATACGTTTTTTTGTTCACTTTTGGTGCGGATTTTGGGGCTGTGTATGGGCCTGACAACTTTGATTTTCGCATTAGCTTCGAAACCCTCCTCCTGCTGTCCCCGTCGGTGTCAATATTCCGAATTCGTATTCCAGTCAGAGCCGAAAGCCCAGACGCTTGGCGGCGACTGGCAGCAGACCTGGCCATAAGTGCAGTAAATCATTTTACGCGTGTTCGCCATACCCGCCATACCTCACCTCACTGTCTCCTCCTGCTCCTCCCTCCCTCCCCCAGATGAAGCTACCCGCCTGCGCCGCCAAGCAGGGCGAGTGCGATGATAACGAGGGTCCCGTCTGCGGCACCGATGGCCAGACCTATCCCACCAGGTGTCACCTGCTGCGGGCGCAGTGCGGCGGCCACCAGGTGAGCCTCAAGTACCACGAGTCCTGCAATGGTGAGTTCGAATCAACAACAAGAACCTCTCTTAGAACCCTATTAAACTCAATACAAATTCTTCCTTTTCAGCCTGCCTGGAGGCCGTGAAGTATGCCCGTCGGCAGCAGGCTCGGGATCCTGACTACTTTGTCCCTCGCTGTCGGAAGGATGGCAACTATGCGGCCATGCAGTGCTATGGCAAGACGGGACCTTGCTGGTGCAGTGACAGCCAGGGCAGGCCCATCGAGGATACCTCGACGCCAACGCGACGGGGTAAGCCCCGTTGCCGGGCCTATCGGCGCAACCGTCGTCGTCTGGCCTCCCACCAGATGAGCTTTACTCCGGATATCTCTGCTGCCTCCAAGGGCAGCTCGGAGTCGGGAGCTGCCACTCGGCCCTGCAGCAAGACGGATCGGGCCATGTTCAACGCCAATCTGATGCGTGTCATTCGCGAGGAGGCCCAGAAATTCCTACGGCAGCCCTCGCTTTCAGATGCCGCCATTTTGGAGTGGAAGTTCGCCAAGCTGGACACAAATGGAAATCAGTTGCTGGATCGACAGGAGGTGCGGGAGCTCAAGAAGGACCTGAGGAAGGTGAGTATTTCAACTGGCTGTTAGTGGCGATCCCCTGGTTAAGCCTTAATCTTGATTTCGTTTAGAAAGTCAAGCCGCGTCGCTGTGCCAGGACTTTTGGCAAATACTGTGATGTCACCAAGGACGAGAACCTCAATGGGCTGGAGTGGAGTATCTGCTTTACCAATAAGTTGAACAATCGTAAGTGAATGAATAAGGAAAATTAAAGGATGTTGAAATATATTATAAGTGGGAAGTAACTAATATTAATGGAATAACTATCGTAATTAAGTATTAATCCATTCTTAGAAACAAGACATCTTCTACACGGTTTAAACCCTTATTTAAAAGTTCATTTTACTAATAGTTTATAAATATTTCATTATTAAAAGGAACGTACAAATTAAAACTTAACAAAAACAATAAAGTCATAATATTCTGATCTAACCCATTTTTCTCCTTACTCAACCATTTAATTCACCTCTCCCACGTATGTATGTCTCACCTGTATCCAGGTAGTGCCGTTGTTACCCTCCTGGCCAGCAGTGCGGCCACCGCTCCGCCGCAATCCACCCATTACCATGTCCACAGCACCTCCACCAAATCCAATGGGAATCATCGGGATCATACCAACACCAATATCATCGGTAGTGCCACCGGCCATCGTCCGCACACTTACTCCGAGGATGTGAGTGGTGGCAGTGAGGACAACGAGGACAACTACGAGGACGGCGGAACGGGCTATGGCGGCGAGGAGGATGAGTCCGATGGAGGGGATCTGCCTAGCTCACGTAGCCACATTCCATCATTATATAGTACGTAGATTTTGTGTGTAAACTAACCAAAGGCTACTGTCTTCGGATCACTAAATAGGGATATTGATAAATCGATAATGTATCAATATTTAACGGGAAAGTCGATATACATAAATGATGTTCGGTTTGATATATCGAAAAATAGATAGAGAATATAAATTATCGTTTTTGATAATGTTAAATGCGAGATTTTTCGATATTTCGAATTGTAATATATCAAAATGTAAAATATTCTTAATATAGTTTCGATATTCACCACATCTGATCAATCATACATCCAAGCTTACATCGACTTTGCCTTGTTTCCGAGCTCTTGCGTATGAAATAAGATCAGATCCTCATTTCATATCATTTCTTTTCGGTGGTGTTCATTGGGCATGCTTCCAAAGGGCAGAATAGAATGTATGTTAACGCGCATATCTTGACAGTGCTGAACTCCAAGCCGGAGACGACGAGCCAGGATACCGAGAGCGAGTCCAACTGCTGGATGGATCAATCTGTGGCGCTGGAGGAGCAGGGGGTAAGTCCACTCCTACTTAAATGTTCCTCTTTAATTATATTTCCTTTTATTTACAGCATGGTGGCAAGTTGTTTGTGCCTCAGTGCCTGCCGGATGGTCGCTATCAGCGTGTCCAGTGCTATACCTCCACATCCTATTGCTGGTGCGTCAACGAGGATACAGGCAAGAGCATTCCGGGCACATCGGTGAAGAATAAGCGACCGCAGTGCGAAGAGGATGTGGTGGTGCGTCCCATGAAGGGTTGCACCGAGCCGCGAAAGACCCAGTTCCTGCGCGAGTTGAAGGCCTTCCTTAACACATCCCTCCTGCCCAGCAGCACCACAGCGTAGGTTTATACTTGAAGTATTAGAGATATCACTAATTCCTAATTAAAATATTAATTGCAGGGCCAACTCTACCTTGTGGAAGTCGGAGGATGAAAGGATTGCCACTTTGAGCTTTGTCTATCTGGACAAGAACAAGAACAAGTCCTGGGAGAGACGGGAGTGGAAGGTCTTTCGGGATCTGGTGACAAGTGCCAGGTAAGGCTTCGCACAGAGATTATATAGAAAGCTGTTCTTTAAATGAACCATATACCTTCCATCCTTTAGTAATCTACGCAGATGCGGCAAGAAGATGCCCAGGTACTGTGACATCAATGGCGACAAGAAGATCTCGCTCGCCGAGTGGCTCAACTGCCTGCAGGCGTCGCCGCGGGAGACAGCCACCACCGTCAAGCCGGCGACACAGTCAAGTGAGTGGATTCATCCAGCTTCTCCCAGAGATCTCTATGCTAATCGTAACCCCTTAACTTCCAGATGAGACTGCAAGTCCGAAACGCCAGGGATTAAATCCGCTGGAGAAATATCTGAAAGATTAATAACCGGGAAACCCTGCTGCTATTTACTCACTTACTCATTAGATGTCGTCGTGCCATGACACACACACACCACACACAAGCACACACAACAAAAACTAAGGGTGAATCGATAAGCTAGGACTAGGGACTAAAAAATAGTACTCCTATTCAACTTAAAATTTATATTTTCTGTTTCAAAGATCCTCATTAAATTAAATTATATAATTAGGTGAAGCTTGGAAATTTTTCACGTTTTAAAAATACAACAGAAGAATGAAACAAGCCAGATTTAATACAGGTTTCTGTGAGAAGCTCCCCAAGTTTTTGTCCAGGCAATCGATTCACCCAGCACCCACACCCACACCCAAAAACACAGACACATTCCTAGCATATAGATTCTATGATTTACATGTGTATGTTACTAATTCTTAATTAGTGTTGTAAATATTATCGGACATAAATGTTTAAGCTTAGCTTTGGTCAAAATCTCTTACTTCGGCTTGGCCTCCCAGTGGATGAGCCGCAGCGGCAGGTTCTTAAGTCTTTCCCCGGTTTGGGGTTGCAGCAGCAACTTGGCTGCCTGGGCAAGGACCAGTATCACCAGCGTGGTCACCTCCATGATGACAAAATGCGATATGGACGAGCCAATGTCCAGCCAAGAGCCCTCATTGCGCACCAGAAAGAGGAAGTTCAGACCCATCACATCACAAATCAGCAGCAGGCAGATGTATATCTGCTCCTCATGCTGACGCACAAACTCACTGTTGGCGTACACCACCGCCATGATGAGGACAACGGGCAGGAGAAGCTTCAGCAGCACCAGGCCCATGATCACGAACGGCGCAAAGTGACTGAGGTAGCAGCGGGCAGTGTTGGGATCAAAGGAACTAATCGAGGCTATGTTGCCGGAGCCAAACAGCGAGAAGAAGGTGTACAGCAGCAGGGTGAAGGCTAGCCGCAGCACAGACTTCTCCACCTGACCGCTCTGGGCGCGCAGCGAAACACCCAGCTCCATGGCCAGCAGCTGAACGAAAACCGCCTCGTAGGAGGTGCACAAAGTGGCATACAGGCAACCCAAATTAAAGGCGATCTGTGCCAGGCGAAGCTCCAGCTTTGACTCCTGGTTCTTGACAATAGAAGCGAATGCGTAGGCCAGGTACAGCCAGCTGGCCATTTTCAGAAGCAGCGGAATATTGGTACCACTGCCATGGAGATAGGCACAGACTGCGGTATTCAGCAGGATCAGGGCGTTGCAGTACTTGGTGTGATTTTCCAAGCTCAATCTGGCCTTGGCACTCCACAGGGAGCTCACAGGAATCACAATAACACCAGCCAGGAGCATAAACCAGTTCTGATAGCCAACCGATGGCGGCAGCAGAGGAAACCCCGCCAGGATCAGAACCAGTGCAAGCCAGCGGTAGAGCTCGAGGGATTTGGGCTGGAAGTTACTCCAACTGTTGTAGCAGGCAAAGGCCACGAAGCAAAGGGAGATCAGGCGGCGGTCGAAGAAGGTGAAGACCATCAGCTCTGCACAGACAATTATCAATAGGAGTTGCCACGTTGTAGTCTTCAAGGCGGGAGCACTGTACGCCCTTTCGGGCTGCAAAGTGACTGTAAAGGGCTGTGCAGCCTTAAGCCAGACAAAGATGGGCAGCATCAGATAGAATTGTATGTCCAGCGGGGTTCGTTGCAGCAGCAGGAACAGCATCAACAGGACCACAAAGAGAGCCAGACTCGTCTTCACCAGCTTGGCATTTTCCACGAGCGCCAGCTCCACTTGGCTGCCCTTGTTCTTCGCCAGCAAGCGGTACAGATAGAATATCCAGCCCAGGAAAGTGGCAGTGGTGCTCAGCAGGAGCGCCCTCCGATAATATCCGTGATAGTAATCGATGCCCTGGAGAGCGTGTTGCATCATAACTTGGCTCTTGATCTGGGAGAGCACGTGTTCCTTCTGCAAGCGCAGCTTCTTGATATTTGTCTTGTACGTTTCAATGGCAAGCGGCGGCAGGTGTTCGAACGCAGGCAAAAGTCCGGCGAAAAGTCCCTTATTGTGCTGCCTTTGGAGGGTTTCATATTGCTCCAGGAGCTGCAGAGCATTCAAATATGCAGCCATGGCTTCGTACTCGGCGCTGACATTCATGTAGCCGCTGGGCAGGGTTCCAAAGTTGTTCATCGGCGGCGGCAGGCCGATCAAAGCTGACATAAGCGGCGTTAGTTGGGCCTGTTCTAGTTCGAGCAGCGTCATCGGTGGACCTTGGTCGTTGGGCATGAATTTTCTGCTGCCAGGATTGGGCACCTGTCGAGCCACGCCAGCTCCCCACAGCATAAAGGGTGTGTCTGTTTCGTGAGCAGTGCCAGCTCCATGGGAACCTATAAAGATAAGAACATTTAAGATAAGAGAACCGCATTCTCGGAAAAGTAAGGCAAAGGCACATTACCAGAGTCCGTCATCCCATGATCCGAGGTCAGCAAGTAGACAGTTCTTTTATCGGGAAACACACGCTCGAATTCCTCGTAAATCTCACGGACTCCACGCTCCGTCCTATCCAAATTCTTGCGAAATTGCGGCGAGCCCGGCTTGTGGACATGTCCCACTGTGTCCAGTCCCAGGAGATGCAGGAAAAAGACCATAGAACTGGTGTCCCGCAGCCTCTCACCCGTGCGTTGCAGCAGCCATTGGACCCGAGTGAACACCCACTCATCCTGCTCGTAGCTTTCGTAGCCCGGCGAGAAGTCAAGATCATTGGTGTAGGATTGGAAATGCATAGTTTTTGTGTGGACGAGATGCTCAAAGATGCCGATTATATCGCTGGCACCCCAGGCATAGGTGTGGCCACTTCGGTTGAACACCGTGTCAAAGTCAATGGGGTTCTTCTTCCAGCCACGCAGCACCGCCGACGGATCCTCGTAGAGGCCGGCGAGCAGAGCGATGTGTCCGGGCCGCGTTTCGGTCGGCATACGGGTGCGTGACACACCGACGAGGCCCTCCCGCATGAAGATCTCCCGCAGATGCGGCACATACCGGCAGTTAGCCTCGAAGAACGAATCCGCGCGCAAGCCATCGGTCACGATCAGCACCAAGCGCGTAGCTGGTGCCTCCAATCCAAACTCCAGGAGCCGTTTCTGCGGCGTCAGGTCCTTGATCACCGGCGAGCGGAAATATATGACGAAAATGGAGCCCAGGAGCAATGCGTGGACCACTAGGGCAAAAACCCACATCGCAGCGAAAATTTTGTTTTTGAAAATCAGCTGAGAGTGAGTAAGCCCACCAGTGTGACCAGGGCACGACACTTACGAAGCGTCGACTTGATTGAAACAGCTGTTTCGTAGCTAGAATTTCATAGAAAATAAGCTGACATCAAAAAATGTATTTTGAATACATTAAAAATGTAGAGAAAATATTATTTAAGCATTTCATGTTCAAATGAATCTTATGTGTATCTATATATATCATAATAATCGTAAAATATATTTAAATGTTCCTCTATTTATAGCTGTTTTAAAATTAGCTAAATTCTCCCCAGTAGAATCGATAAATTCACAGCTCTTTCAGCAGCCTCGTGTTATCGATTTGTGCGGTGTAACAAAAAAAATGTCAGCGGCACGTTTGTACACAGGTTTTCGGTTGTTTTCCTCGAATGCCGTCGGCGGCCAGCGCCTGGTCGAGGCCGTGGCGGTGACCAAGAACGGCCGCACCATTGTGGCCTGGCACCCGGAGCAGTCCTTCCCCTATGAGAACACCCAGCCGCTGCCTAAGATTGCCGAGGCCCAGAGCTCCTCGGTGGTCAAGGAAACAGCGCTGAACTCGGCAATGCGGGCATTCAAGAGCAAACACCCGGAGGTGGCGCGCCAGGAGCTGATGCAGCTAACGCACACCACCAAGCACAGATGGTTTCCTCGCGCCCGCGACAACAAGGCCAAGAAGACTCCAATGGACCGGCCGTACCTGTAACCACCACCAGCCATTTACCATTTCCTCAGCGTGTGCATTGCATAATATACAAATAAATTCGTTTTCGTTTATTCCATGCGTTGGCGCTTGATGAATACATTGAGCAGATCGGAGATGGGAATGTCGGCGGGCGGCTGAGCGGGCGGAGCAGCGACAGGGGTATTATTGCGGTGCTGCGGAAACGTGGGCATCATGCGGGGATCACAAGCTGTAAAGGGAATAGGAGAACCTTTAGTGGTAATATTTAGAAACCAGGAAACAAAGCTTACCCTTCGGCGTATCCACAAAGTAATTGCTATTTAGGCACTCCTCGGCAGTGGCTCTGGTTAGCGGATTGTAGATGAACAGGATGTTCAGGAGATTCCTGCCCGACTGCCTGATCGAGTGGAACTTGGTCTTGAGATTATTGTACGGCTGCTGGCTCAGGGTGAAGTTCTGCAGGGCGGGCATATCGGAGAAGCCGGGCCAGATGGACTCCGAGGGTGCTCCGAGCAAATCGATGATCATGTTGAGCTGTGCAATCTCAGAACTCCCGGGGAGCAGAGGTTTTCCCAGCAGCAGTTCGCCCAGGATGCAGCCAAAGGCCCACATATCCACGGCCGTGGTGTGTGAGGTGCAGCCAAGGAGCAGCTCCGGCGCCCGATACCACAAAGTGACCATCTGCGGTGTCATGGGCTTCGGTGGATTGCTGTACGTACGCGCCAGGCCAAAGTCAGCTGGGGATTGGATCGCTATTAGCTAAATAAGGTCTCCAGGAGCTCACTAAACTTGCCAACTTTGATGCAGCCCTTGTCGGTCATCAGGAGATTGGACACCTTCAGGTCCCGGTGGATCATATAGCGATCGTGGAGGTACTTAAGGGCATTAAGCACCTGCAGCGTTATACACTTGACCTCCGATTCGGTGAAGGGCTGCGACATGTTGTCCAGCACGGAGGCCAGGTCCTGTTCGCAGAAATCCATCACCAGGAAGATGCTGTCCAGGCTCTTGCCCACGACCACCTCGCGCAGACGGACAATATTCTCGTGCTTGCACTGCTTCAGGATCATTATCTCGCGAAGTCCACTCACAGGCAGGCCATCCTTCTCCTGGTCCATGCGCACCTTCTTCAGGGCCACTATCTCATTGTTCCGGGTGTCGCGGGCTCGATCTGGAGCGGATTTTTCAATTAAAAAAGAGGTTTCAGTGCGTCTGGAGCTCAACTTACACACAATCCCATAGCTGCCTTCGCCCACGCGGTTGAGTTTCTCAAATTCCGAGACGGGGCGACAGCGTCCATACTGAAATTAAGGTAATTAATCAAAGATTCTGCAGATTGGTCCAAACTCCCAAACACTTACCACATTCTGCTCGGGAATGGGCATGGGGGTGCCGCTGCTCAGCGACATGAGGAAGCCCTTGCGGGTGATGGGGGCCTGGGGATCGGGCGCCGGATTGCTGTCCAATTCATTTGATTTTAAGCTAGACATTATTCAAAAACCCGGCATTAAAAGCAAATCAAAATAATGTTTACAATTGTCCAATTAGCGATGTCAAAGGCCAATAACGATAACATACCAATCGATAGCTCGCTAGAACTTCCAAGTATGGTCATACTTTGGCTCGCTAGAACTTCCAGGTAAGGTCATACCTTGGCGCATTTTGCATAACTTTTTAAATAATTGGTTCTCGGAAAATCGTTCAATTTTACCGCCTGACAATTACCTAAAAAATATAGGCCCAGGTTTCGTAATAGCCACTAATTTAATAACCAAAAACACAAAAGTGGCTAGAAACGCGAGCACGATTCATGAAAGTGAAATTGCACCAGTTTAAAGAAGAAATTTCAAATGCATGTCTTAGGCATTAAACTCTCGTCATCGCCGCCGCCGCCGGCTCTACGCATGTGTGAAAATCTGCGCGCAAAGCCACAAAACACCAGGCATCCGATCAATTATCACCCCTGAACTTGGCGCAGATCGCTTGATGGTATAAAAGCTGGAAGCCCGGCTTCGAGCTGCATCATTCGGTTCTGCAGTGACCAACCAAAGGGATACCAGCTTTCAGTTTCGAATAAAACCATCTACAACCATGCACAAGAATACCATTTGGTACGGAGCCGTGCTCTTGGTCCTTTACTACACTCTTGTCTTCTGCGAGGAGACGGAAAATGCCGGAGCACAGCCAGCTGAAGTGGATAACCAAGCGGAGGATACCTGGGAGAATCTTGGCCGGGAGCTAATGGAGTTCGAGGGACGCACTCGCCGGCATCGCCATCACATGTTCTGGTGTAAGTAATTTAGAGAAAAGTGGTTTGTTTTTTAAGAGTAAAGAAAAGTTCGAAGTTGAGTGCAAAAAAGTCGAAGAAAAGCCGAAGCCAGCGGAAGTTAAGTCTTTCCTATGATAGCGAAGTAGAGAAAATTAAGTAAAACTTACTAAGGTCCGCGAGAAGAAACCCTTTCACAAGAAATCGAACTATTTCATACATATTTCTATAAATATTACTAAACTTTTCTTCAGTTTCTTGATTCTATAAATCCTTTAGTAAGAAAATATAGTTAACCATCTTAAATGTTTAATTTATCCACATTTAATTTCCTAACCTTTATTCTCTTTATAAAACTTTAAAGTTACCTAATCTCTCCCAGAAATCATTACTTACACATAATAACCCGAGATAAGATTAACCAATCTTCAGTTTGTTATCAAAACAGCATAATTGACATAACAATTAGCAAGTTGGCGGGTTATTGCTATTATTCTGATCACTTTGGGATAACCTAACCAGAGCTTGATCGTGTTCAGCGGCACTTTCTTTCGAAAGTTTTTCCATATGGTTCAAGTCCCCAAATTGGCTGATCACGAATCACTCGCCACTCAATTAACACTTTTCACTTTCAATCTTTGGGCATAGATATTGTTTAATAAATTGTCGTGGACTTCTGCTTAAGAAAAATGTAGAATTTCGAGAGCAGTGAAAGTGCCTGCCACTCTGATGATGCAATGGAAAATTATTTAATCTTTTTTCTTCTCCAAATAGATCGCCACCTGTGGCCCATTGCCATTGCCTACTGGATCAAGGTGAAAGTTGTGATTGTCTCCTTCTTTGTGGGCAGCGCCATATACTTGGGTCTGCGCTACTTCTGGCCACATGCCAGATGCAATCAGGAGATCATCCTGGATCATCCGTGAGTTGTCCTGAAAATAGGGGGAGTTCTTTTATGATTTTTAATCATTTTATTTGAATTTCCTTAGTCCCTCATCTTACTCCTCCCATCACGATCACATTCCCTACTCCCTGGATCATGATCACTCGGAGCATTATGAATCGGCTCCGACTTCCTTTGACTCCAGCTCCAGCTTCGAGCCCTACTCGGGTTACAGCAGCTATGCCGGCTCGGACATTGTCTCTGACATACACAGCGATTACCATGGGGAGTCTCCCTCGGGTCCTAGTGGTCCCTCCGATACGCGTCGTCGTGGCAGGCGCAGCCTTGAAGACGAACAGGCTGAAGAGGAGGAGCAGCAGCAGCAGCAGGAGGAGGAAGAGGCTGAGAATGAGCAAGTAGAGATTGTGGATGAGGAGATAACCGAGAGTGTGGCCCGTCAAATGCCTGCCGAAGAGCAGTAAGTGTTTAATAAGCTTATTCCTTAGAAATGTCTTCATTTCCGTAATCCCCCTGCAGGATTGCCGACTTCATGTTTGCCTTTTTGGGCCTGGATTCCATGGCCTGCCGCCGTCGCTTCGTCTGCGAAATGGAGTTCCGCTCCAAGCTGAATCCCATGACCAGCATGGCCTTCCGCATTGTGGGCCGCGGCTTCTTTGAGAAGTACACCAACGCCAGGAATCCTCAGTCCAGGGCCACCAACTTTGGCGAGTGTGCGGACGTGAATCCCGAGTGCATATTCGTGGAGAATGGCGAGGGGGAGGCGCCACAGGAGGAACAGCAGCAGCAGGCGGAGGAGCAGGCTGAACAGGTGGAAGAGCAGGCAGCAGCCACCGAGGAGGATTCCCAGAACGAGATCAACCTGCAGGCGGAAAGGCGACACGCCAAGCACAAGAACCGCAAGCTCAGCTCCATTGCCGAGCACATCCTGATGCAGTAGAGCTGCCTCAACCTGTATTTATTTATGTTTTATTTATTTATTTTAACTATAAGAGTGGAGAACCTAGAAACACACAAAATAAACTTGCCTCAATCTATTAATTAATGGAAAATGAACAAAAATTGGTCTTTCTAAATGCAAATTTTTAAGTTACAAAAGAATAACAAATTCTCACAATGAAAACAAGTCCTAAGGGCTGAAATACCTTCCGCAAATACCTCGAAAATGTGACTAAAATTGAATTAAAGGCGAGTGTCTATTTCAGGACTATATCTTCTTGGTCTTTTTCTTTTTGATGGCGTTTATCTGATCGGCCATCTGCTCGATCTCCCGCTGGTTGATCGGTTCGTTCTTGCGCACCTGCTGCGTCTTGCTGCTCTTCTGTCGCTGCGCCAGATCGGCGGCCAGGTCGTTCAGCTTGCCCCACACAAAGCTCAGGAAGCTGGTGGCCAGGTCCTGCTTGAAGAAGGCAATGGCCACCAGAGCAATGAGCACCAGCGCCGAAATGGAGTTCTGATTGAGATCCGCCTCGGCGGCACGCACTTCTGGCTTGAAGTCCAGCTGCATGAATACGGATCCCCGATCCGCCGCGAACGTGGCCGAGGGCAGCTTGTAGGTGTAGGTTTTGTCTGACAGCGTCGACTGCAGCTCAACCACATAGCTCTTGCCATCCAGGGGAATGCGCGGGAAGAAGACCATGATGCCCGGGTTGAGCTTGGCCTTGGGATTGACTGGAGTGCCCACGCGTTGCGAGAAGACGGGCGAGTCGGAGTTGCCCTTGCGGTACATCACAATGCGCAGGGTCTTGTAGTGATCGTTGAGCGTGGCTGTGACTCGGGCGGTGATGTCCACGATCTTCAAGGGGCTAATGGCCACCAGATTGATGTCGCGTACATCCTCGCTGGCCACCTTAACCGTGTGCTGGACGGGAATGGATCGCTCCACGCTGTCCTTGTCGGGTACGACGAGAACAGAGTATGTGCAGCCGGGCTGCAGGCCTCGGATGCGATACTGGCCATTGGGCTCGCTGGTCGCCTCCTCCTGCTGCTGCGGGCAGCCATCGAGAGCGAAGGCTTGGACATTCACACCGGCAAAGGGTTCGCCGTTGAGGGAGGTCACCGAGCCAAAGATGGAGTAAGCAAAGCGCTTGCCACTGGGGAAATGGTAATACAATTATTACATTAAAGAAAAAACGATGCAACTCTGAAGAAGTTATACTCACGTCAATGTTACAGGCACCGTTTCGCCGTCCTTGATCTCAATCATCTTGGAATTAGGCTCAAACTTGTACTCCTTCATCATGGGACGCAGGTAGTACTGCGAAGGCGACAGCGAATGGAAATTAATGGCTCCATTGTCGCCGGTGACCAGATTCTTGCGATAGCTCTCGCCACCGCTCAGGGAGAGGAGGACACCGCTCAGCGCCTGACCGGCCCCATCCTTGACCACCACCGTAATTTCGCACAGCTTGTGGGCACTAAACGAGGCCGACTGCCGGTTGTAGTCGCTGAACACATACGATTCCTTCTCGGCCTTCAGGTCGAACTTCAACGACTCATCAATGGGTCCAAATTTGAACTCTCCGCTGACGGAGGTGAGCGCTTCCAGGCTCTGCAACTCCGGCTGATCGGGGAAGGAGAGGGTTATCTTGGCATCCTTAATGGCCGGCACCACCTTGCCGCGCAGTATCAATCCCCGGGTGGCCACAAAATTATAGGCAACATCCACACAACCGCTGCTGCCAACAATCTCCTGTTGCTGCGGCGCAAAGAGCAGGACATCGCTCACCGGCGTCACACGCAGCACTTGGTCCGGCTTCAAGTAGGTGTCATAGCGATAGGCAAACTTTCCATCCACCTTGTGAGACTCGGCCACGGGGGTGATGACCTCCCTACCCGAGGATTCGGACTCAAGGACCAGTCTAATGGACTCGGCCGTTGGCTCGGTAGACAGGACACGAATGCCGTGCTTGTGGGCCACCGCATTGATGATCAGCGTTTGCAGTTGGTCGGGTTCCGGGGTGATGAATTTGCTGGGCAGCGAGCTGTCGTAGGTGTGGCAGCCCTCGAGCTTGAAGTCATAGCTGCCGTACTTCTGCACGCAGAAAGTGTTCACGCCGGACTGAATCTTGAGGGTTTCCGTGGCGGGCTTGGGCTCCGAGGGTCCGGTTACGTGGGTGTACCTCATCTGGAGGGGAAAGGGTTAGATAGTAAGCTTGGTTCTCCTTCTTAACTTGTGTTTAGTAACTCACCAAAGCGCGGTGACTGGAGATGATGGACACCTCGTAGCCCTTGTGCACGAATGGTGGGGCATCTTCCTCGGCAGAGGCCACGTTGAGGAAGACTCGCGTCGATTCGTAGCAGAGATTGCCCTGGGGTATGGTCAGTTCGTAGGGTCCTGGCAGCATGTCTTTGAAGACATACTTACCACCTGGAAGCGGGGGAAGATGGAGATAAAGTTAAGTGATAAAGTGATAAAGAAAATCAGGCTGGAAACTAATCAGTTAACAAAGAACCTTAGCTACCACGTATCTCTAACATAAGTTTACGATTCTTACGATTCTTATCTCAAAAATCCAAGTGGAAAACGTGGTAAATTATATGAAATCGCTTTGGGTTAGATTTCTTTCGGGGATTCCTCGTAGTTTTTTTTAAAGCTCATAAATTACAAAGACTCCTACTTCCCTATTCCAAACAAATAAATCTCAAGCCACTTACGATGTGCCCTGGCCTTCCACTTGCTCTCCGTGGGCTGACCGGTGGCATCCAGTGCCTGCAGCGTGACTTCAGCGGATGTGCAGGTTCCCGTAGCATCCGGCAGACACTGCAATTCTCCGCGTATCTTGGCGCGCAGCTGGGAGAAGGTAATACCATTCACGGGAGCATCTCGAACTTCCGCCTGCTGCTGCACGGGGAAGAACTGCACGCCGGCGGCCTTGTCAGCATCGGTGGTAAGCACCTCGATGGTATATTTGCCCACCGGCAGGAAGGCACACCAGCTGCCAGTCTCTGGCTTTGTCACAGCCGTGGTATGGAAGGTGGAACCACTCTTGGTCAGTCCAACATTGTGGGACTTGGGGGACACCACCTTGCCGCACACTTCATAGGCAGATGGCACAATTGTGGGCAGAGAGGCAGTGTTGATCTGGGCCTTGACTTGCAGGGGATTAAATTGAAGCTGCGGGGACTCCACTTCGATATTGACGCTTCCAGCCTTCAGGTTTTCCAGCGTGTAACCGCCTTGGGCATTAGTTTCGGCCACCTTCTTGCCATTCACCTTGATGACGGCCGACTTCAAGGGAGCTCCACCCGCTGCGGTCAAAACCTGACCGGAGACGGTGAAGCCCGTGATCTTGAACTCATCCCTCAGCTGGAGAGTATCCTTGCCCACTTCCAGCTCTAAGAAGTCAGGGCTCAAGTGCAGCTTTAGCTTGGCGTCCAGGTTGATGGCTTGCAAGAGGTATTTTCCCGAGGGAACATTCCTGAAGTTGTATTCTCCCGATTTGCTGTCCAGCTGAGAGAAGCAGGCGGCTGATGATTCATACTCGCTCTTGGCACTATTCGCAGGGACTGAGGTTGCGGGTTTGTCGCATTTTGGCACTAGAGATTGCTGGGGAAAAGGGGAAAGAAGAACATTATAAAGAATTCCTAGGAAAATCCAAACAAGTCCCCCAACTTACTCCCTTTTTCTTGTACAGAGCCACGCCCAGATTGCCGGGCAGCTGGGTGCTGGTATCGAAGCGACCAACCACATCGAAACCCGAGACCACAAGCGAGTTGGCCGGCAGCTCTGTATTTCCACTGACCACAACCACCGTGTGCTGCGACTTGGAGAAATGCCAACGGCCATGGGAGGCCGTGACCACATACTGGCCGGGAATGATGGGCGTAAAGGAGAAGACGCCGCTGCCATCGGTCTTGGTGCGACGGACTTCACCCTGCTCCGATCGCAGCTCAACGTCCACGTCACGCGCACCGCCACCGGTGGTCAAAGCCACCTGGCCGGTGATGCCGAAGCCCTTGAACACAAAGTTAACGTCGCGACCCTGGCTGCACACATCGGTCTTGCCGTCAAAGTTCAGCTCCACCTGCTCGGGCTCAAAGCTCCAGCCGGGCGGCGGCGAAATGCTGAGCAAATAGTCGCCTTTGTCGTAAATGGGCAGGAAGTAGTAGCCGTTGGACGGCGAACAGTCTGTTTTGTCCTTCAGCGAGCCCTGCTTAGTCAGCCTTTAGGAGAAATTGGGTTAAACATATACGATACGGGTCGAGCGGCCTAATTTATTATTCAATTAGCGGCACGATTAACATGCGCCCAGTCTTATCAGGCCATCCCCCTTTACAGCTACTTACAGCTTGATCTCCACCCGCGAAAAGTCGATCTCGGCGTGGCTCTTGATGAAGCCGCCGCAGCCGACCACTTCCACCTCGCCGGCCTTGGCATGTTGCAGAAGTTTAATTAATAAAATTAGAAAAACGCCGGAAAAAAACCTCATTTTGACAACGAAAACGACCGAGTGTGACCGTATGGCCGGTGGAATAGTGATGGCGAAACTTAATCATCGATAAGTCGATAACTTTTGCTATCGAGGTTTTATCTATGGATTTTAAATAATTTAAATGAAATTTAACTTATGAATAGTTTAATATATATACTAACTATTTTAATTATAACAATCTAAACAATCAGTGAAGGATTGTTAGTGTTGACTCAAACCTATTTTAAATTTAAATTTTACAGGGTGGCCTGAGCACTTTGGTTATGGTTTCGTAACGGTTTTTATGTGTTTGAAATTTTAGTAGGGAATAATTCTTAGTAAGTAAAAATAAAAATAAATAGTTTAATATTGTAAAAAGACATTTAAAATTTGGAAATATTTTTGAATGCGAAAATTATTAAATAAGACTTCAATATTTATAATTTCTCCGTGAAATAAAATTTTATTTTCACATTTTGTTATTTTTTCTTATGCTTCATAGTGAACCAATTAATCCATTAACTAATTTTACTCAACAAATATAAAAACAAGGTTTAACTATATCTTATAGAAATAAACATTTTACCGCCTTGTGGTTTTATGTGGGCAATTGAAACAATGTGATCGCCTGATAATGTGGATAACACTATCTTCACTTCTTCACACTTTTGCCATTTGGCGTTCCCTGAAAATAAACACACTGAAAACACTTTATTGAAACAGATAATAGCTTGTCGTAATTAATTATCGGAACGAATTTCCATTACCCCCGAGCGAGATAAAGACGGGTGAGTGTGCGAATCGATTCCGATTGTGGGTAAACCCGATCCGAGGCCGGAGATATATACACAGAAATTCATTTCAAGCATCGTTGCTGCTATTGCGGAGCTTGTCTAATAAATTTCTTCGATCATCGCGCGATAAACTGGCAGCGACGGCGACTGGCAAATAAAGAATTCACAATATGGAAGACATTCTGGGCTCGCATTTCAGAGCCTCGTCTGCGATCCCAAACAAAGCCCCACAGCTGTGCAGCTCTGGCGCAAAAAAACGATGAGGGGAAATTATTATATATGATATATTGTGTCTGAACAACGTCAATTGCTCCCCTTCCTGGCATTGACTTTGAAAAGTGCGCCTTGAGATAGCAACGGCGGCTCTTGCGGCGCTCGGTTAACCCGAGTCTCGAGTCGGGTCTGTTGGCTTAACCACCGGTTAAGTTTGAGTTAGGCCAAATGGGTTCTTATACATAAATTTATATCCTTTACTGAGGGTATGGCGCTCGTTGAGTGGATCACAGCTTTAGGTGATCGTGGAAGTACTTTTTGCTGGCACCCCGCTAGCTAGCAGGACTAAAAGATAGGAGCACTATTGTATTCATGGTTGAATCTCTGTGGGAATACTGTTGTAATGTTTTAATGTAATGTTTAACCGAGTTTATATAGCAATCTGTCTGTTAGAACGGCTATCAGTGGGATGATTTTGATAGACAGCAGCCCTGATCACGAGATGATTCGATTTCATCACCTTGTCTTGTGCTCTTCTACAGGTTCGTGTGGGCTTATTACTTTGTCTATTAGGTTTAATTTAAAATATACAAATAACTATATTGAATTAATATTTTTGAAATTTTTTAGGATTTTATTTTAAGTTAATTTTATTATCAAAAAGAGAAAGTACTTTATCCGAAGAAAAACCCTTTCGAAGTTTTATCTTTCATTAAACATATTTAATAACTACATTTATTTCTTAGAATTAGTTTAAATCCAAGTTCATTTCTCAAATAATTGTTCTATTCAACTTAATCATAGATATGTAAGCATATTAATTAATTAATTTTATTGCTACACCGGAAGCGTGCCACTCTCCGCTCTCCCGCTGATCTTGGCGGACTACCTGCTGCGGCTGCTACCTGTAGTCGCCGACAATTCAAAACTAATTAGCCGGCCAGCGCCGGCATTTGCATCTTGTTCAGATTTACGATATACAAATATATAGTAGGTTCTGCTCGGGCAAGGTAATAGGTCTGTTACTCTGGTAAATATTAGGGGTTTCTCGGACAGACAGACAGACAGAGAGTCGCGACAGTGGCATTAGCGGATCGGTTCGGATCAACATTAGGTTTATGGCTTCCCTGCAGTAATTAGAACCCGTACCAGTAGACAGTGTGCCGATAAGCCGACGACAAGCACACTAAGTAATAATAAATACGATTTTAATGAAATGCTAAGAGTTCATTCGGCTTATCTTGTGCTTATGTCAGCGATTCCTCCCTTTCGTACCCCCCACCCCAGGCTTCTTTAGAATTCAATTAGTTGCGGTGATCGGGATCGGAAAAACCGGGATCCGTTCAATGTCAGAGTCATAAAGGCGGCTCACCAACAAAAAACGCACCCCTGAGACCGGGTGCAGATTTCAAAAAGCAATCAAGCCAACCCCTATTAATACCCCATAGGGGGAGGTTTTAAGCAAGCAAAACAACAGACGGACAAAGGAAATAAAAGAAAACTGCGGACAAACACTGCGCAAAAAGTCAAACACGCTTTCCTACTTACGATCGCCATATGGACAAGAGCAATGGTACTACAGTTGGGATTGCCTAAGGGAAATCTGCAATATGTCTTTAGACTTTTTGTTGGGATTATTAACATTATATATAACATATGTATGTATATATTAACATTACAGTATTAAAATCTCTAGATCGCTAAAAAAGGTAACAATCATTATACATTTTATTTGATAATGATCATATTTTATTTATATTTTTTATACATTATTTTTTTAATAACATCTAAATTACCTATAAATATTACGTATCCGTAGCTAGAGGCCAACCATTCAACCATATGTCAAATAAGGACACCCTTTTCGATGTCTAAATAATATTTATTAAATATAAATTCCCTCTGTAGAAGGTTCCACTGTACAGCCGGCACACCACCACCCCCTGCGGGCGAGAGCCTTGCCAAAAAAAAAAACAATTACACAAAGTAAATGGCGCAGGCGCCCTTAAGTATGCCTCGCCGTGCGCCGAAGGGAGACGGGCTGATGCTGAGAGCGAACTCTCTCGCACCCGCTCATTGCCAAGTGCCGTTGGTTGTATGCTCTTCAGCTCGATTTATTTCAAATCGGATCGCCGACGCGAACGGACGTGAAAAGCGAAGAATATAAAAAGCGAAGAAACCCGAAACAGCGAACAAGATCAAGCGCGTGCGTGCGTGCCGAGCGAAAAGTTAACCGTTGTCGCTTTTAACTACCAAGATCGTATTTCGCCATCGGGCAAAATAAGAAAAATAAGTGCAAGTTGTGTGTGCTGTCTGTTTTTCATTTTTTATCGAAGACAAGAACTACTGATAAAACGAGATAATTGTATCTCGCCAAACTTGTTCTCGCCGGAGCAGAGAGCAAGTGCTCTTGTGCAAATTGTCGATTGTGGAAGGGAAAAACACACAAAGAAAATCGGTCCGGTCTGTCGTCTAAGTAAAAAAGAATATCATCATCCCAAAGGGCAGCAGCCGCGAGTGGTTTTATCTAGATGTCGTCGCGTCTTATCTCGACCACTCAGTGAGGGTGTTTTCCAGTGAATCTAAAGTATATATAGAGAGTACATACAAGTACTTCTATACATAACATATAGAGTGTGTCTGTGCCAAAGCTCGTCGCCGAGTCAGCGAACAGCTGTCGAGTGCCCTTGAGTGGGCGGCTTCGTGATCATCTGCGGGGCATAGTGGATACTCGGATATAGCTGCTGCTCCGATCGACTGTGAGACAGTGTGCCATTACAGCAATTATGACGGCCGAGACCCTCAAGCCGTTCATCACGCCGACAAGTGCCGGCGATGGCTTTCCGGCCATGTCAACGAGTGCGGCAACCGCCCAACGTCGCACCCGCCAGCTGGTCCCCATTGTCTTGGGGGTCATCGGTCTGGTGCTGGTTGCCGGCATCCTCGGCCTTACTGTAAGTTCTTAGCCAGGCTGCAAGATCAACAGAGATCAGCATTTTCCATTACCAAAACAAATAAAGAGTTTTATACAGTTATCTCCAGCAAACACGCAGAGATTAGTCTGGGCAAATATGTAGGTTGCAGATAATGTGGGAGCTGGTAACCCAAGAAGTTCACTTATTTTGCTAAAATTAGAGGTTTTATAATGCATTTAATTTGGATTATAATAATAGGATAAATAGATATTAGGTTGTACATTATTTCTCCGTTTTAATTAATTTATTATGTGCTATTTTTATGATTATTTACTTTCCTGAGCAGTATTGTTACAGTACAATTATGCACATCAGAATCTTGAAATTAGTTATCAAAGTTTCTTGTTTTTTATATATTTTATATTTAGGTTTTTATAATGATAACATAGACTATATTTTTCCTATAGAAGACCTCTTTTTAATAGAATATCCCTCAATTAATTATGAAACTCAGTCTCGAACTTTTGACTTGTGATTAGCTCCAAAATTAGATAGTAAGTCGTCAAGTTCTTGGTATTCCTGGTATAAAAACCCCCCCAAAAACCGACCAATTAATTACTCAATGAAAAGGCCTATCAAAAATTCGAACAAAAATAATTACTCAAAGAGGTGTATCATCTATGATAGGTCTTATATGCAAACCCAAAGATAAGATAAATAAATGTACAAGGAAGATTCACCGTAATTAATAATGATATTACGATATTATTTTCTAATTTATAATCATAAATTCCCATAGTTAATAGTTAAAAGTTAATTAATAACGATTTCTTGCCGTGTAATCAGCGATCGATGATTCGTTGAAATTCCAAAGGTGCGGGGATATCAGTTATTACTGGGTGTTTTCCCCGAATCGCGATATGAATGAATCGCGTTATTGGCAAGTGTTGTTAAAAAATGAAATTGGCATCAAAGTAGAGCATTTATGATTATGACTTTATATGATGGGTTTCAGTTAGTTCTTAGTAACGATTTCATTATTAATTTTAATTATTTCAAGTATGATATAACAGATCTTAATTCTGATTTCCAGAAAGATTTAACACTATCTTTGTTATCTATTCAAAGGCACATCTCTAGCAGCCAAGGAATATGTTTTTTTTTATTTCTGTAGAAACGAGATTGTACCCTCGGCAGCGCTTCCATTTCAAGATTTAGCCCTGAACCGACTTGTAGACTCTGCAGAGACTCAAATCACAGCCCCGCCGAATCTTCGGAAATGTTTATTTCAGTAGCAAGAATAAATGGCGAATAAATATAAATGCAAATTGGACTTTAACATACACAGAGATAGAGATAGAGACGACACCCCCGAAATCGCAATCTAAAAATGAATATTTAACCTCTGGCACGCTTGTCACCGGAGGATGTGAAGTCTTTTTTTGTGGATTCAGTCGAAAAAATTCAAATACAAAATACAAAATACCCGAGATGCATAAATTGAAATGAAAACAGATTTTATGATCCGTGACCGACAGAGCGCGAGATACGTTTAACTATAATTTTTGGCATCAAACTATATTTAGATCGTGGGACGGCGTCGTCTTGGTTATGGTTTCTGTCTGATCAAGCGATGTCATCACCGACACGTCTTTAGGCCAAATCGGTTTCTAATGGTCCCAGCTAATCCGTAAAGAGCGGATGCAGATACACTTGGCAAATGTATATATAACATACAGATACTTTCCGTTGTTGTTTGTTTATTGTTGAAACCGATTTAGTTGCCACTGGAGGCGATTGTGGGGATTCTTGAGTCTACAAAGTCGATAAATCTTTGGCGACGACTTCTACTGCGTTTGATAGCTTCTGGTGATTGCTCTAGAAACTCGTCGGGGGATTTGCATTGCTAAAGAGATATACTCGTAGCTCTTAGAGCTCCCGAGTTCGGTCTTAAGTGAACGGAAATCATACAATTGACTTGTACATTTTTCGGTGACGTTTTTCTTCTCCGCAATAAATCTCTGTTGAGTTTCTTTATTCAATTTTCCCTATCCTGACATGCCATCAAAAGTGACCTCCTCGCTTGGAGTGCTGCCGGTGACCCTCATCAAGAGGAGGCCTCTCTCCGTGAAAGTGACAAACTGCAGGCGCTGCGATCGATCTACAGATCGGTCGATAAGCGCCCTAATGGAAAGTGGTTTACTTGAATCAGAAACAAGTTTCTGGGCTGCCACACAGAGTACTGTCCATAATTTATACAAGAATTCAGTACAAGTTTTTATTTATATTTTTTTTTTCTTGTCTGTGGCTTAAGCCAGAGCCCATTCTTCTGTTTTTTGTTCGGTTTTTTCGGGTGCCAGTCGAAATATGAAAAGTGCGTATAGTATATAAGGCGCGTTGCTCGCTGCTCGCCCCGAATGTTAATGATCCATTAAGCAGATTATGTGCCTGAGTGGCAGAGCGGCGATGTCTGTGCCTCGGTGTATTTCTTCACCAAGAATCACTCTCTCGCTTCACGCCTCTTCCCCTATCTCTTACTGTTTATATAAACTTTTTACGGGTGTCAAAAGTTCGCGCCTATCGAGGGTTTTTTTTGTTAGTTTTATGAAGTGATTATTTTGCACCAACTAAATACGTTTAATTGAGTCTTATTAGATTAATTGCTCAAGTGCTAATGATTTGGCAAGTCTCTATCGGCTTTTACTATACACAATTAAATTGTGTTTATTTCCCAGATCTGGCAGACAACACGGGTCACGCATCTGAACAGGGAGCTGAGGAGCCTGAAGCGAGTAGTCGACAATCTCCAGCAGCGTTTGGGCATCAACTATCTGGAGGAGTTCGATGAGTTCCAGAAAGAGGTGAGTAATCCGTCCGTAAGTCGGAAAATAGCACCAATATTTGTACTGTCTGTAACATTTGTCTATGGCAAATATAAGCATCTTACGAATTGTTTACCAAGTCGGAAATAATATGGTTTTTTGGCTTTTTTATGAGGCGAAAAAGTTTATTTTTACTAGAGGTGTATTTTGGGATGGTTCTTAAAAAGTAATTCTGTTTGGAATTAGATTTAAAATGGGTTTAATTTAGCTTCATTTAGGATATTTAAAAAGGAATTTAAGAACATGATTGTTATGTAATAAATATTTATCTAGACAGATTTTATTAAGTAATCTTCTAAAAATATTAGCTAAGCTATATTCAATGAATTTATTAAAAAAAATAAATATAATAAGAAGCTCTTAAGAAAAATCTTAGTTGTTTCCTTTTTTAAAAGCAAATTTTACTAGATATTTATTAATGTTTCCTTAGAGTTTCTTAAACCGTTTAAAATTCGCTTTAAAACAGTTGAACTAAGCATATTTTCAATGATTTTATTAATAACATAAAACATTATACAATAATCTTAAAACTGCATCTTCTAAAATATTTTTAAAACTTCGAAGAAAACCTACTAAGTTGCAAAAACATTTTTGTTCCATTTTTCTAAGGCAAAAATTCCTCAGAGGCCTAGATATTTGTAGATATTGTGTGTGGGACACACATATTTATAGAAATATGTTGCTAAAATAAAAATATATATACAAATAAATGCAAAGAATTTTCATCGTTTATGTTGCCTGGGGAATAGTGATAGATTATTTTAATGATGATATCTCTGTCCCCTAGAGAAACACTCAATTAAACTATATAGAAGATAATGTATGGATGTGGCGCCAGCTGTCCAAGTAATTTATGAGATACAAATCCCCAAGTGACACAAGGCAAAAGCCACAATAATTTCTAGCAGGCCCGTAGCAACCCACCTTCGTGTGGGGGGGCAAAGAAATTTCTGAAATTTTTAAACTTCTTAATTTGTATAATTCCTTTCACCTTAATTTGTAAAATAATTGGGTTATTATTTTATACAAATAGAAACGGATTTAACGTAATGCAATGATAATAGTTAATTATTATTGGTTTGTAAAACTTTTATTTTTCTTTGCCTAAATTTGTTTGAAACTATGAAAAACTATAACCTAAAAAGTTGACATTATGACTTTCTTTGAGATTCTAAAAAAATTTTTCATAGCTTCATTCAAATTTTGGCCAAGTTTCGACTAAACCGCCTACAAGGTTTTTTAATAAATGATTTATCGC
>JAEIHY010020178.1:35462-75340 GCA_018904565.1 Drosophila tsacasi | reverse complement strand
AAAGAGACATTTTAGGGTGGAAAATGCCAAAGTGACAGCGATTAATTATAAACTCGCTCATACGCCTAGTTGGCCGCACTTTTTGAGGATAGTTCGAAAATATAGATACAAATTTTGCAATAATGGCAATTTAAAAATAAGCAGAAAAAAGCCAGTAAATATTTTGAAAAATCCAGAATTTCCACTTTCCGCAATTTTCAATTGTTTCCCGCACCTATCATCCAAATAAGCCAAATTTGACGGGAAAAAGGCTAAAGTGGCAACGTTGGACATGATAGAATTATAATTAAAAATAATTATAATTAATTTAAATTGTATCGTGAGGCGGTTTGGCTGCAGCCGGCTGTGAGGTGTGTGCCCCATATATATATAGACTCTGCAACTGATTCCCGGCGCAGTTGTTCCACTTTGAGTGGGGTGTGGTTGAAAAGAAAAAAGAAGTAGCGAAGACGGAGACCCGAGAAGCCTGAAAAAACGCCTGCGGGGCTAACGCACAATACAATAACAATTTGGACATCGGCATGGAGCTGGCTAATCATTTATGCCAAACGCAGAGAGAGAGAGCGCCTAATTAGCATATCAAATTGGATGACGGCACTGCTGCTGCCGCGGACGGCGGTCATCTTCCTCTTGCGAAACCTCGAGTAAAACATCATCCCTGCTTCCGTGTTTTCCCAGTTTTGGCCACTGACGACGCATCGCTCCTCCAACCAGAGTCGGCAATGTGTTGGACAAGATGTCCCGGCTCGCTGATTACTTCGTAATTGTCGGCTACGACAGCGATAAGGAGAGTGAGTTAATTCCCCACAAGGACCGAAACGGTATCCCCAACAACATCTCAATTTCCTTCCACAGAGACCGCCAGCAATGTAGGCGGGCAGCCGACTTGCGGCAAGATCGTGCAGCGCTTTCCCGAGAAAGATTGGCCGGACACCCCCTTTATCGAGGGCATTGAATGGGTGCGTTCCCCGCCAGCTCATACACATCCATATC
Source organism: Drosophila tsacasi (assembly GCA_018904565.1). Lineage (NCBI taxonomy): Eukaryota > Metazoa > Arthropoda > Insecta > Diptera > Drosophilidae > Drosophila > Drosophila tsacasi. Next base: position 74,347 of record JAEIHY010020178.1, on the reverse strand, counting down.
GGCTTACGCCCCACCTTATCGATATTCCCCTCTTCCGCAGTTCTGCCAGCCGCTGGGCTGGAGCTTATCGTACGAGAAGCAGGAGCCCAAGTTCTTCGTCTCCGTGCTGACGGACATCGATACGAACAAGCACTATTGCGCCTGCCTCAGCTTCCACGAGACGCTGGCCATCACGCAGACGCGCAGCGTCGACGACGAGGATGAGACCATTGGGAGCACTAGGCTGGTAACGGGCGGCACGCCCTCTGCGACAGATGGCGGTGTCGCGACCACAACCTCCATTACGCACCACAGCGTCATGTATGCGCCCAAGTGCCTGGTACTCATATCCCGGCTGGACTGTGCCGACACCTTCAAGGTTTGTATCGCAGAGCTGAGAAGGCTCCTTGTTTTATCTCCCTTTTCTTGCAGAACTGCCTGGGCACCATTTACACAGTGTATATTGAGAACCTGGCGTACGGCATAGAGACGCTTATCGGCAACATTCTGGGCTGCATACAAGTGCCACCGGCTGGCGGGCCGCAGGTGCGCTTCTCGATTGGAGCGGGCGACAAGCAGTCGCTGCAGCCGCCGCAGAGCTCCTCGCTGCCCACCACGGGCAGTGGGGTGCATTTCCTCTTTAAACAGCTGGGAATCAAGAATGTGCTGATACTGCTGTGTGCGGTGATGACGGAAAACAAGATACTGTTCCTGTCCAAGTGCTATTGCCACCTGACGGAGAGCTGCAAGGCACTGGTGGCTCTGATGTATCCCTTTCGGTACACGCACGTTTACATACCCATTCTGCCGGCACCGCTCACGGAAGTGCTGTCCACACCCACGCCGTTCATCATGGGCATTCATAGCTCGCTGCAAACGGAGATTACGGATCTGTTGGATGTGATTGTCGTAGACTTGGACGGAGGTCTGGTCACCATACCTGCCTCGCTTACCCCGCCGGTCCCCATCCTCCCGTCGCCGCTGTGGGAGCAAACCCAGGAGCTGCTCAGCATGATCCTGTTCCCGAATCTGGCGCAGGCAGACCTGGCCTTTCCCACCCAGGAGCGTCAGAGTGCCCTGTCCAAGACTGACGCACAGATCGATAAGGAACTTCGCGCCATATTCATGCGTCTCTTCGCGCAGCTACTGCAGGGCTACCGCTCCTGCCTCACCATCATTAGGATTCATCCCAAGCCAGTGATAACCTTTCACAAGGCCGGCTTTCTCGGCGCGCGGGACCTGATCGAGAGCGAGTTCCTGTTCCGCGTCCTGGACAGCATGTTCTTCACCACGTTCGTCAATGAGCGCGGACCTCCGTGGCGAGCCTCCGATGCCTGGGACGAGCTCTACAGCTCCATGAACGAACTGCTCAAGTCGGAGGCTCAGAATCGGAATCTCGTGAGTGTTAACGGGGGTGCATTGTGCCAGAAAGGTCAAGGAATCATCTTAATTTCCCCACCTTTCAGATACTCACACATATCCAGGAGCTGGGACGCACTCTGTTCGAGAACGAGGGCACTTTGGCCCACACCAGCTATGCCCAGAAGGTGCTACGTCCGCCCGAGGGCTCGTTCCACCGCATCCACCAGCCCGCCTTTCCGCGCATCAGCTCGGAGAAGGTGGAGCTGATCATACAGGAGGGAATGCGGAAGAACGGAGTGCCGCAGCGCTTCCATGTGACGCGCAACCAGCATAGGATTATACCCATGGGACCCAGACTGCCGGAGGCCTTGGATGTTCGTCCGAATGTCCAGAACTCGGCACGACGGCTGGAAGTGCTGCGCACGTGCGTGTCCTACATCTTTGAGAACCGGATTGCGGACGCTAGGAAGCTGCTGCCGGCTGTGATGCGAACGCTCAAGCATCGCGATGCGAGACTAATCCTCTGCCGGGAGTTCTTCGGCTATGTGCACGGCAACAAGGCGGTGCTGGACCATCAGCAGTTCGAGCTGGTGGTGCGGTTCATGAACAAGGCGCTGCAGAACTCCTCGGGCATTGACGAGTACACCGTGGCAGCGGCCCTGCTGCCCATGTCCACGATCTTCTGCCGCAAACTGTCCACGGGAGTGGTGCAGTTCGCCTACACGGAAATCCAGGATCACGCCATATGGAAGAACATCCAGTTCTGGGAGTCGACATTCTTTCAAGACGTTCAGGGCCAGATCAAGGCACTGTATCTGCTGCATCGTCGCCAAAACGAGCATCAAAAGGAGGCCAACTGTGTACTAGACGAGGTGCCGCTGGAGGAGCCCACGGCCCTGGAGATCACGGCCGAGCAACTCCGCAAGAGTCCCGCCATCGAGGAGGAGAAGAAGGCCGAGCTGGCCAAGTCGGAGGAGTCGACTTTGTACAGTCAAGCCATACACTTTGCCAACCGCATGGTCTCCCTGTTGATTCCGCTCGATGTTAACGTGGACGCCGCCAGCAAGCCGAAGCCCGCCTTTCGGCTGGACGAAAATCAAAGTGTTTCAAATAGGTAAGTGAAGCACCACCGAACCCGATTGCACTTAACTCTGAGCTTAAATCACCCTTTAATTGCAGTATTATTGGCTCGCACAGCCTGAGCGAACATTCCGACGACGGATTCGAGGAGAACAATGCTCTGGAGATCGGCGTTTCGGTCGGGAAGACAATTTCGCGCTTCATTGACTGCGTGTGCACCGAGGGTGGAGTGACCTCCGATCACATACGCAACCTCCATGACATGGTGCCGGGAGTGGTGCACATGCACATCGAGTCCTTGGAGCCGGTCTACCTGGAGGCAAAGCGCCATCCGCATGTTCAGAAGCCCAAGATTCAGACGCCGTGCCTGCTGCCGGCCGAGGAGTTCGTAACGGACCATCTGCGCTGCTTCCTCATGCCGGATGGACGCGAAGACGACACCCAGTGCCTGATACCCGCGGAAGGTGCTCTGTTCCTCACCAACTATCGCGTGATCTTCAAGGGCTCGCCCTGCGATCCCCTCTACTGCGAACAGGTCATCGTGCGCTCCTTTCCCATCGCCTCGCTGCTGAAGGAGAAGAAGATATCGGTGCTGTATCTGGCCCACCTGGATCAGACGCTGCCCGAAGGCCTGCAGCTGCGCTCTAGCAGCTTCCAGCTGCTCAAAGTCGCCTTCGACCCGGAGGTGACGCCAGAGCAAATCGAAAGCTTTAGGAAGATCTTGAGCAAGGCGCGCCATCCGTTCGATGAGTTCGAGTACTTTGCCTTCCAGTCGTACGGCACCATACTGCAGGGCGTGGCGCCGCCCAAGACGAAGGAGAAGTACTCGACGATAAAGGGATTCGCCAAGAAGACCCTCCTCCGGACGGCCAAGAAGGCGGGATACAAGCAGAAGCAGCAGACCAAGCGCAAGTTGGTCTCGGACTACGAATACGGCGGCGGAGGAGCGGACGCCGGAGCGGAAACGCAGTCCATCGACGACGAGTTGCAGGACGGCGATGAGTTCGAAACCCAAAACAATGCCATGCCCCGGCTGCTCACCCTCAAAGATGTCGAACGGATGCGGGAGCGGAGCTACGTGCTGGACTGGAAGCGACTCGGCTTCGATGCGGAGTCGCAGCGAGGATTCCGCATCAGCAATGTGAACGCCAGCTACGCCACCTGCCGATCCTATCCCGCCATACTTGTGGCCCCCGTCCAGTGCAGCGATGCGGCCATTATGCATCTGGGCCGTTGCTTCAAGGGGCAGCGCATCCCGCTGCCTACCTGGCGGCACGCGAACGGAGCCCTGCTCATCCGCGGTGCCCAGCCCAACAGCAAGTCGGTCATTGGAATGCTAAAGAACACCACGGGGAGCAACGCGAACGCCCACCACGATGTCACCCACTACCCTGAGCAGGATAAGTACTTCCTAGCCCTGATCAACACAATGCCGAAGCTCACGCCGCTGACCATCAACCACTACTCCGGCATGAATCTCTCGATGAATTCGCTGCTGGGCCACGGCTCCGCCTCCGACGATAGGCAGTGCCTCACGCCGGAGCTGTCGCGCAAGCACAAGAACAACCTGGACATGGTTAGCGACGGCAGCAAGGCCAGCCAGGGAGCGGGAGGCAAGGGTGGAACGATGAAGGGCAATCAGAGCGCCTCAAACGCTCATGGAGCGTTCCGCAAGATGCGGTTGTACGCCCTGGGTGAGAAATCACAGGCCAAATCCAACATGAATGTGGACTTTTGCGCGGATTTCATACCCGTCGACTACCCGGACATCAGGCAGTCGCGTCCGGCCTTCAAAAAGCTAATACGCGCCTGCATGCCGTCGCATATCACCAACGAGGCGGATGGCCAGAGCTTCGCTAAGATGGTGGAGCAGTCCGACTGGCTGCAGCAGATCTCCTCGCTGATGCAGCTATCCGGGGCGGTGGTGGACCTCATCGATCTGCAGGAAAGCAGCGTCATGCTGTCGCTGGAGGACGGCTCCGACGTGACCGCCCAGCTCAGCTCGATTGCCCAACTCTGCCTGGATCCCTACTACCGGACACTGGACGGATTCCGGGTGCTGGTAGAGAAGGAGTGGCTGGCCTTTGGCCATCGCTTTGCGCATCGCAGCAACCTAAAGCCCTCGCATGCCAACACAAACATCGCATTCGCACCCACTTTCCTGCAGTTCCTGGACGTCGTCCATCAGTTGCAGAGCCAGTTTCCCATGGCATTCGAGTTCAACGACTTGTACCTCAGATTTCTCGCCTACCACGCTGTGTCGTGTCGCTTCCGCACCTTCCTCTTCGACTGCGAGCTGGAGCGCTCGGACTCGGGCATCGCTGCCATGGAGGACAAGCGCGGATCGCTGAACGCCAAGCACTTGTTTGGCGGCGGCGGCGGTGGCATGGCGTCGAACGGTTCCGACGATGAGTGCAACGTATACCCGTTGGACCTCAGGAGTCCGAGGACCCCGGCGCCAATGAGTCGCATCGGTCACTCCATCTTTGACTATATCGAGAGGCAGCATAACAAGACGCCTGTGTTCTACAACTTCCTGTACTCCGGCGACAAGGACACGACCCTGCGGCCTCAGAACAATGTGGCTGCCTTGGACCTGTGGAGTTACTACACCAACGAGGAGCTGGCTCAGGGACCGCCGTACGATCTGGAAGTGACCACTGTGGACGACGAAATCGATCTGTCCGAGATGAGGGGCAAGCGCATGGTCATCACGGCCGGCTACGACAACCCAGAGAAGTACAATCCCAATGCCTATGTTTGCCTGCTCAGCGAGGTGAGGCAGGCGGAGACGGAGCGGGGAATTCTCCCCCAAAAGTGGCTGCAGGTGTGGAACAGTCTGGAGGTGCCCAAGCTGGAGCCCATCCCTCGCAACGCCTCCCTTGGCAAGATCTTCGTGCAGGCGCATCAGCACAAGCGCTCCACGCTGGAGATCATTATGAAGGGTCGTTTGGCGGGGTACCAGGACAAGTACTTCCATCCCCATCGCTTCGAGAAGCATCCCTACACCACGCCCACCAACTGCAACCACTGCACCAAGCTCCTCTGGGGACCAGTGGGCTATCGGTGCATGGACTGCGGCAACTCTTACCACGAGAAGTGCACCGAACTGTCCATGAAGAACTGCACCAAGTACAAGGCCATCGACGGAGCTGTGGGGCCGCCGAATGTAAGCATGTCGCAGGGCGACACGGCCAGTATTGCCTCCAGTGCCGCCACGACGGCGCGCACCTCTAGCCATCATTTCTACAACCAGTTTAGCAGTAACGTGGCCGAAAATCGGACGCACGAGGGGTGAGTTTGAATTTTAGAATTTACTTTTCCTTCAAAGTTAAATTAATAATTAATAAACGCCCCATAGACACCTCTACAAGCGAGGCGCTTTGCTCAAAGGCTGGAAACAGCGCTGGTTTGTTCTAGACTCAATTAAGCACCAGCTTCGTTACTATGACACATCCGAGGATACTGCTCCCAAGGGCATCATTGGTGTGTACTTAAAACCAATACTTAAGGCTGGGTGTTATAATTTGTATTTGAATATTCCAGAACTGGCCGAGGTGCAGTCTGTAACTGCCGCACAACCTGCACAAATTGGCGCCAAAGGTGTGGATGAGAAGGGATTTTTTGATGTAAGTAGTAGAAGAAGTACTGATAATGCATCGATGTTTAAGGCTCTGTGAAATAAGTCCCCAAACAAAAAACGAAATAATTCCCCAAACTTTCATAAAAAAATAATTTCCAAAATTTAAAAATGAAATAACTCCCCAATCTAAAAAAAGTGACACATGGAATAACGAAATAAGTCCCCAAAATTTTGTATGGAATGCAACAACAACTATTTTTTGTGGAGTTATTTCACTTTTTGAGAAATTAATGAAATAAGCCCCCAAAAGATATGAAATAGGTCCCCAAACCAGATTTTGTTGGGGACTTATTTCGTTTTGGTTTTATTGACATTCAATCTTTTGTAGAGGAAGTAAATTATATTTGAATTGATTCAATCTAAGCTATGCAGACGAAAATGAGAATTTATAGTAAAGTGAAATGTGAAATACATTAATTAACACTTGAAAATTTAATTAAACAAATCGCACTACGTCACAAAAAACAATAGTTCGATATGGAAAAAGACAGAAGATCAAGAGGGCAATAAGTGCTTCTGGATCAAGGGACATTAAGTGCAGCTTTATAGTATGGTGTATAAAGACAACGACATTAGCACCAACATAATGCCAAAAGAAAACATGTCTAATGGAGCACATGACAAAAGCCCTGATGAAAATTCAGATGAAAATAGACTTAAAAATGCGGAACTTGTGAAGAATGAACAAAAACTTCTATAAAATCCATATATACATATTTTATTTCTAAATTTAGGTAACTAACTAAATTTAGATAACTAATCGAATTTGGAGAATTATTTCGTTTTCCTTTGTGTATCTTTTTTTAGGATTGGGGGTTATTTCATTTTTAAAATTGGGGACTTTTTTAGTTATTTTTATTCCTATTTTTCATATTTTTTGGGGACTTATTTCATATTTTTATAAAACAAACTAAATAAGTCCTCAAATTCTATAAAATGATATCAACAATTGTTGTTTTTGTATGCCATACAAATTTTTGGGGAATTATTTCGTTTTTTGTTTGGGGACTAATTTCACAGAGCCGATGTTTAGCACAGGAGTCTATATACATCCCCAATGCAGAATAAAAATTAAAAAAGTATTGCCTCTATTTCAGCTTAAAACATCAAAGCGCACCTACAACTTTTATGCGATGAACGCGAATCTGGCACAGGAATGGATTGAAAAGTTGCAAGCGTGTCTGCAATAAGACAAAATCTGCTCAACATCTTGTTCGGTTATCCGCACACTTTCCCTTCCCCTTCTCCTCGATCCGCTGCCGCGCCGTATAAGTATCCAATATCCCTTTCTAGCACTACTTATTTAAAATTCCGAATCTGTGTATCATATCATCATATCTGAACTATCTTGCGTACGTCGAAGCCCTGCCCTAGTTGATTTTTAATCTGTTAAATCGCTAGCACCCATTAACATAAATGTTATAGCAACAATTATGCCAATTATGTTAGAAAAAAAAAGGAAAGAAACATTAGTTAAACAATGAAATCCAATTGTAAATGTGAATGTAAAGAAACTATATAAATTATGTGATTGCAAAACAAAACAAACACAAAATCATACAACATATATTATAAACTAACGATGGAAAAACCGCCACGGCCGCAAGTTTTGTATACATACATTTTGATATACATATATATAGCTCTATGCATAAACAACACAAACTATATACATATATGTAGGTATATATAGTGAATTTACCAAAGAATATTCCACCTTTGTTGCGCAATTGAAATGCATTTCTTGATTGCTTCCTCTAAAGTTTAAACTAACCCCTCTTATTATTATTATTAAACGCTTTCCTTTATTTATATACACTACATGGTAATCAATATATAATACATACTTTAATGCAATTATTTGTGGCTTACAAACGATAATATACATTTTTAAACAAATGCCCTTGGTATTATTACTCATTACTGCGATGTTCTTAGCCATCCATCTAGGCCATCCGCATCGCTTTCAGAGGAACGTTGTCCAGTAGACAATATTGAGTATAAAGAACGAGAACGGGAAGAAGAAGCGCGAGAACTTGTCTATATAGATGGCTGTGGCATGGCCGTGGCAGAAAGTGTCGTACTGAGGCTCAATAATCGATTCCCGATGATGCTGCAGGGCAGACTAAGAAGCATCAGTCGAGAAAGTTTCCGTCCAAAATTTTTCCCCCAGCTCACCTTTAAGTCGTCCAAATCGCTGATGTTCTCGTCCGAGTAGCCCTTCATGGCCTTGGTGGCCACCGGTCCCATATAGTTGTTGACCACGGCGAACTCCATTAGCGATAGGAATACGAACACCGAGCAGGACGACATCCAGACGTCTATCGCCTTTACGTACGAAACCGGAGGCAGGGACTGTTGCGACTGCGTGTTCTGGGTTGCCAGGGTCAGCAACGAGGTCACTCCGAGGGTAACACGTGCCGGTATCGCCTCTGGCTTTATCCAGAACGATATCCACGACATGACTACAATCAGAGCCGAGGGGATGTAGGTGTGGAACAAATGGTAGCCCAGGCGGCGTCGCAAATTGAACACGATGGCCAAACAGGTGAAGTTGCCTGGCATTACAAAGATAGGTCAGCAATAAATGGAAATTAAGTGGCCTGAATACTTCTAAGGTAACGACTAAGAACCTTTATCTCGGGTATACTGGGTATTAATCATTATATATTCATCTATGCTCACCCGTTGAGTATTCTATGGTACAATCGGTCGTGTAGTTGTTGGATATGTCCAGCTGGGGCAACTCAATCTCCGCATTGACCACCAGTGGGTCAGTCATGTTCCAAATGAACACCAAATCCTCCACCGTATGAGATACTGTCAATCAAAGATTGCATAAGTTCTGGGACCTTGAAAAACATTTTGAAAAGAAGCAAGCGATTCAAGCGATTTTCAATATTTGCTAGGGATTTGGTAAAAGGGAATCTCCTCATTTCCACCTACAACTCTCAATCATCATGGAGCAGATTTGCGTGTCGTGTGGATACGATTCGAATTTCATCGCACACGAAAGGACTAGCGTGAGCTTGGACATGTAGAGCAGTGTCTTGTCGTGGTACAGCCAGAGATAATGATTCGGGATGCTCATCTCGTGAAAGGTGACCTTCTTGGCGTTCTTAAAGAAACAGTCGGGTCGCCAGATGCTGTGCAGCCAGTCCACATCCAGGATGCGGTACTGTTCGCTCATATTCTCGGGCAGCCGCAGGCGAGGATCACGCCAGCTTTGTGCAAGGAAAATATCCGTCACATAGGTCTGCCGGAGGAATGGGATAGCCCCATAGCTTTAGGTTATTTCTGGTTAAAATAAATCCTAATGAAATTACTAACCATAGACTCCTCGTTGATGGAGTCCAGCGAGAGGACCGTGACATGGAAGTAGACAACGGTGGGCTGGCCCAGAAGCTTTGGAGCCCGATTTTTGTCGTAGGTTTTCGACGGAATTGGCAGAATGTCCGGTAGAGAGAGGCTCGACTCGTAGTGGGAGACCAGCTCGGCGCTCTCCGTATTGTTTCTGCCAGAGGAAAGGGAAATACGTTGAAAAGCCAGCCTTGAGGAGAAATCTGATGAAACTGAGGGCAATGGCAGTCGCACCCACCTGAAACCATGAACACAGTGGCACGGCTGGATCGATTGCTCGAGCGTGTGCAGGCAGATTGCCAGTACAATCAGGGATCTGTACGCCACCAATTTCTCAGTTGGGACTTGCATTATTATGAACACACTAGCTTTGGCTTTAATATTGCTTTTTTCCCACGACACATCGCCCAGCAGCAGCAACAGCAGTCCATGTCATTGTCCACAGTCACTCATTTCGGGATCCGCGCGGAACTGAACTCGATTTGAGGATTATTTAACGAGTGCAGCGAATTATTTTTTGGTCGCCTTCTTCTGGCCGTTGCATAAACCAATAAACAAACGGCAGGCAGAGTTATCGCGACGATTGTGATGTGCTGCAAAGTGTGATAAATTAATTTCTATGGTTTCATTCGCTTTCATTGGCATTTGCACATTCCACTTTTCAAATTGACAACTGGCCCCGGGGCCCAGCGAAAGGGCGGCGAACAGGAAATGGTGTGCGTACCGACGGACAAGGGCATTAATTTAAATGTGCACTCTGTATTTTGCGAAAAATAACTGCGATAAATGTTTGAAGAAGAGCTTGACTGACGAAGAGTTACGAAATTAAACAAATGGGCGCCAATGGGTTGCAAACTTAATTTATCGCGCATGTTCCAGGTTTTGCTTTCTCCAACTGTTTTCGATTGCATTTCAGTTTGTCTAGACGAACTGAATTTAATGAATATTTACAATTATAGTCGAAGTTTTAAAAAATATTCAGTTATTTATGCCATTGGCTGCAGAATTTTAAGGAAGTATACAATTTTAATGTTTTTTAAAGATGTTTGAGTGGTAAGAAAATATGTTTTAAAATTTGTATATTATTTATGGTTGGTAAACAAAATAATTTAAATGATTTCACTCCTTTTTACCAAATTAATCCCTATTAAAATAATCAGGAAAGAGCAGAGCTTTTTATTTCACACAAATAACGGTCGGCGTTGCCAACCACTTCTCAGATCTGGCAGCGCTGGCGCGTTCAATCAGCTGTTTGTAACACTGGCAACCCTGGCAGGTCAAAATATTGATTGTTCACTTTGGTTTTTGGCGACTTTAAAATGTAGGCAACGAAAAAGTTATTTATAAAGACCCCCGAACAGGTGCGAACGGATACACAAAGTTATTGAGACCTAGAGTAACATGGAAATCTGCGCGACAATCGCAGGTGAGTGACTAAAACGACGTTTTGTAAATTTTAAGCCCGGTGCAATTTTCGGGCGGAGGGCGGCGGGCGGTGGGTCAGGGGTCATATTTTTCCTTTATGTACGGTGACGCGATTTCGCTGCGGCGCATTGTGCAACTTGTGGATATTGATTAATTGCAAGAACGCCGAGATACACAATAACCTTTGCATGTTTTTCTCAAAGGTTAAAGAATACATAAGGCGCATAAAGCTTCCAACAAGTGCGAAAAACAAATACGAGTACCATGGAATCCCCTCTGTATCCCAAGGCCAACAACAATCTGGGCATGGGCTCGGGAAAGGAGATCTCGCCCGTAGACAAGATGAGCTGCAGCCTGAACAGCAGCAGCACCATGGAGGACACAACTCCCAGCGACTCCGGAGTCCAAATGCTGGACTCGGAGAATAGCGACGTTATGGTGGAATCCATATGTTCCTATGAGGAAAACCGACCATCATCCACCTATCCCTTCACATCCGCGGTGGACCCCAACTCCAATGTAACTGCTGCTGCTGTCGCCGCGCCTGAGGAGTCTATGACCGTCAGCGAGTGCTCAACGTTCGACACCACCGAGAAGATTGTGTACCGTCGCAAGGTGCACAAGACCTCGTCCGCTGCCAAGACGCCTAAGAAGCGGGTGTCCTTCCACGAGGACATCCTGAAGAACACACGCACCGACAACATTCATATCGAGCACGGCTTTATCACCTATAAAAACGGCCGAAAGCTGGCATTTGCGAATTCGGCGGGAGTGGCGGGAGCTCCGGGTCGCTATTCCTGGTGCCCGGACCGGGAGCGTCCAGAGGGACCCCATGAACTGAGTGCCGCTGGCCGTGAAGACGATGGCGAGGACACGACTGGCGCCGGTGGAGGAGCGAGGCGAAAGAGACACTTGGTCTACCGTAATGCCTGCTCCGATGTCCTGGACTATGCCAATACGGATATTTTCGACACGGACGAGGCAACAGGTCTGCACTACGACACCTCGGGTGTCTTCGAATACGGACCTAAGGCGGAGGAGCCATCGCGCCTTTACAAGTGCGTCTGCAGCAGCTCCAACTCTAGCCTGGACTCGGACGAGCAGGACAAAAACTCCAATGGCAACCGGAAGCAGTACGAGCAGGCCAAGAGCAGCTCCTGCGATTGCATTGGTATGAGCAATGCCAACAACAATATAATCGGTAAGATCGGACTTTATATCTCTTGCCTTGAAAACAATAACTAATTTTGGCTGATCCCATTTAATTAGGTGACAATTGCTATTATTCGGAGCCCAATATCGGAGATGCCGACAGCCCCAAAGTGAAGTCCGTTTGGAACAAGGAGAAGAAGCCCAAGTCGAGCTGCCTAAAGAAGCCCAAGCGGCAGACGGACATCATACTCGAACAGGACCTCAATGGGCGGGTGAAGAAGTTCAACGTGCACGACATCAAGCACCAACTGCTGGACAACAGCAGCAAGATGATCTTTGGCTCGCTAAAGAGCATCTTCACCATGCCGCTGCCAGAGCGCGGTGTCCCAGAGGGCTCTGAGGACCTGCAGGCCGTGGTCGAATGCATCCCGGAACTGACTCCCGATCACAAACCCCGACCAGTGGCCGAGTCGCCACCGCTCAAAGCCAAACCATTCCTGAGCAAGAGCCTCGATGGCAGCAAGCAGGCACAACCAGTTAAGAAATTCGTGCACAACGTGGACGAGCAGTTGCGGCGCAAAAATGAAGATGGCGACGAAGGTGCCAGCTCCACGGAAGCCTCTCCCATGGGCACAAAACAGCCGCAGACGTTGCAGCGCCAAGAAGAGTTTGATAAGGAAACAGGGCCGCCGATTATGGGCTCCAGCGCACACGGGGAATTTCGCAGCAAGTTCATAATAAACTGCGAGAGCACCGTTTTCGAACACACGGGCGTATCCTACGAAACGGGTGAGCCGTCGCACTCCGAACTCTCTTCCTCCATTCAGCACACTAGCGTGGCCAGTTTGCTGGAGCAGAATACTCCGATTGCAGAGCCGGCCAGCCACAAGAAGTCGTTTATGGACGCGCCAATTGCAAAGACGTTCAGTAACTTCTTTCGCAGCTTCAAGGAGAGCACAAGTGCAGCCGCAACGCCTGTGGAAAAGCACGAACAAACAGCCACAGATAGTTATTTTGGTAAGCATTGCCGTTTAAACTTGTAACTTGTAACTAAAAATTAACAATTTAATAGCAGCATCGAAAATGTCGAAGCAACAGCAACCAGCGCCTCCCAGCTCCGGCAGCAAGCTCCCCCGCAACTACTCCTCATCAACCATATCCGAACCCAGTTCCAACACCAACACAAGCAGCAACCATCATCAGATCGCGATGAATCAGCAGCTGGGCAACGCAGAGCGTCAGTCCCGTCACCTTGCCTCGCCGCTCAAGAAGCGCGGGCAGCCCGTACAGCCAGCACGATACTACGACCATCAGCATCCTCCCCAGAGCCGCAGTCTGCACAGCCCAAGTACATACCTATCCACGGGACGTGGTGGCAGTGGACGAGATTCAAAGAGCACTATTCTTAGCGAGGAATTCGACGATATTCTGACCATTACCACAACGGACACAACCAACGACAAACGCTCAATGGACAGTGAAATGGTGATTGTTGACTACAACGACGTGGACTACGCACACCTGTTGAAGCCTCCAGCTCCGGCGGCGGCCAAGACATCGCTAATAAATCGGTTCCTTCGCAATGTCACGCAGAAGAAAATCATGGAGACTTCCATACGCAAGAATAACTTCTTTGCGGATAAACTGCGAACCGAACAGAGGCACACGGGATCTGATCTCTACGTAAAGGGTGCGCGACCCAAGAACTACGAGTTGATTGACGATCTAAATGCAGAGATTGCCATGGAGATTGAGATGTGCGGCACTAACTCACCACGCCGAGAGCTGGCCATCAGCCTAGACCCCGATTTGCCGGGCTGCAGTGCGTCCAGCTTTGAGCTGGGCATTGGAGAGATCTCGATTGACTTATTCAAGGGGAAAACTTTGCTGAATCTTCAATCAAATGAGCAGCTAATGAAGGTATTTCCTAGACCTTTACTGTCTAATACTATTTTGTATTTGTAATATTATTTTTAAGTTTTTTATTCACGATATTTTTCCTCTTAGTCCTTGATCAAAAGTCCCTTTTTATTCTTATCCGATCATATATGTAAATTCGATATATCAATAACACTATCGTTTTCTTAAGGCTATACAATTAATCCTATCGGTATTGTTATTTAGTATTTACATTTATGCACAGTTTACATATTAATACTATATTTTCTCTTTAAGGTTTTTAAACTGTATACGGGCTATAGTTTCGACGGCATTATGACTCCTGTTCTGGTCTTACTAACGGACAAAACTCTGTATGTGGCTAATTTGGATCGGAGTTACCTGCGGGCCAGGTTCGTTTTGGCCTACAAGGACCTGGATGTTATACTGGTAAGATTCTTGTATATCCCAACTTCGAGCTTTAAAGCTGTAAATCTAACTATTTCCATCCCCTAAGATGGGACCCTTTGGCAACACGGTGCTGCTGAGCAACAGCACCCGCGATATGCAGCAGGTCCTGCTCGCGGGTGGACCCTACCCGGCCGGATCGTTGGTGGCCAATCTGGAGCTGTGTGCGCGGCGCAGTGGCTCCACCCTGCCCGCAGTGGGTCAACTTACCCTCGAGCATTTGGCTCCTCTGCAGGCATTCGTGCGCGCCAACAGTTGCGTGGGCAGGGATGAGCACTGGCTTTTCTACGCAGTAGTGAACGTGCCCGCTGGCGGGGCCCTGCGAGTGGAGTCGCCTAGCGAGCCACTGGGTCCCTCCATTAAGGGATTCCTGATGCAACGACGGCTTAAGCAGTGCACAAGCACATCAGCTGCCTCAAGAATATATTGGCAACCAGGATATTTCTTACTGAAGTAAGTGGCTTAGGCGCTTCCTTGGGCTGTGCAATTAATAAGAATATTTTGTTCTCAAGGGCCGGCGTTTTGTACATGTTCAACGATTCCACACAGAGGCTTCCCAGTTGGGCCATGGCCCTAGCCGAGTGCCAAGGTGCTCGGCGGACTGTTAAATCGGAGCGGCCGCACTGCTTCGAGATAGTGCTGAAGGGCGAGCTGCTGCAACTGGCAGCGCCCGACGAGTACGTGGCCTCTGAGTGGCTGCAAGCTCTCCTACAGTCAGCCAGTGGTGTAAGTGAAAGAATTTCTTTTGTACTCAGAACTCCTTTTAAGTATTTTTCGCCACTTAGCTTACTGTGCCACAGGAGGAGCACAAAACCCTGGGCTGCACTTTGATAGTCACACAAAACCACTTGATAACCTTGCGCGAGGACTTTTCGGCTCCATTGCGGCAAATAAGCCAACAGCAGGCTGACAGCAATGCAGGAGCACCGGAGAACAAGGAGATATTGCTGGAGGAGGATCTACTCAGTGTTTTTGAAACCAGTAGCTTGGTAAGTGTGTGCTGTTTACCTCAACAATAAGGGATAATAATAATGTTTCCTTTCAGATGGGCTCCACTATGAGCACGCCAACGCGTGGCACACAGCAATCTTTCTCTTCGCTGAGCTCCACGCCCACGAAGCACCCAAATGACGCAGAGAAATCCAAGGAAGACACGACTTCGCCAGGAAAGTCGCAACGGATGACTAGCGTTTACGGAAAGGATTCCGGTCTAGCCATACTCACCTGTGCAGACATTAAGGCAATGACGGGCATTAAGATAACCTCGCGAGCCGAGACCTGGTGGTGCATACTGGAATTCTCCTGTCAAGAGGCGCCCTTGGAGAGTTTGGATGATTTGGTGATCTTCTTTGCCAGCAGCATGGAGATGCAGCGTTTTCTGCGCTTGCTAGAGCAACTTTGGCAGTCTAAGAACGTATGTTGCCCCACAGGATTTTCATATTATATCCTCCAATATAATAACAATGTTTATATTTATATTTATATTTACAGAATGATCTCTTTCCAATAACCATACTGGACGATGGGGACACCCTGGCCGAGCAGTGTACGCATCTGTATGTGGACACAAACAGGGCCTGGGAGCCCCTGCTAACCGCTGCGCTGGGTTAATCCGCGGCTTTGGCCATATATATACTCCATTTACAAAATAGACAATTATATTTCCATATAACGCAAGCGTTAAATATTCTATCCGGAATACTCAAAATAGATAATGAACAGAAAGTATTGATATTTATATAAACGTATACATATAGTCGATGTTATGTATTATGATTTTGTAATGCCTGCCTCTGCTTGACTCAACCTCAACCCATTCATTTGCGCTGTTATACATTTGAATAATTTTGTGATATTAACCTTAAAAATCGCTGATCTTTGGTATACGTTTTTTCTAGTCTGTTTAAGTTATATTTGATTTCTACATTGATTATTCGGACCTTTTGCAAATACATGTGTACAAATACTGCACAGAAAACTAAGATATTATACGATTATAGATTATATACATAAATATTCAACTTGTAATCCGAAATGTTATGTTTTTGGGGGAGCTCGACTGGTCCAAGGATCATATCCATACAAATACCGATATGTGGCTATTTATAAAATACATATAAACATTTGTAAAAGCTTCTTAGGAAAGGTGTAAAAGGTGGATTTAATATATTTTTTTGCAAAGCTGTGACTGTCCTTTTCAATTAGCTAAGATTAATATTCCATCCCAATGCCTCTCTCTTTTCCCGGTAAGCCTTTTCTCTCCAGTCCCACTAAAAGCTCATGATAATTAATAAAGTGAATATAAACGCCATTAAGATTCGGGTTTTTATTTTATCCTAAGCCCATTGAGTGATGATGGGCCTTGACATTTCCAATCTTCCAATCACTGCCCTCTGGCGATGGGGTTTTGTGGGGAGTGGGTTTTCATAATTTCAAATGTGGGAATTAGCGGCAAATTTTTGAGAGAGTGCGGGATGCAACAGCACAAGTGCGAGAGAGATGTCTTTAGAGGAGGATACTGGAATAGTGAACGAGTTGCCCGCATACACGGACCAACATACTAACATACACATATGCAATTTGTGTGTTGCTTGTCTGTACATTCCAGTGATCGAGTTTTAAGAAATCTGCCCGATATTCTGAACATTTCGACCCGGCTGCGCGTAAATTCATAATTGGAAAATGTGCATATGAATTCTAGATAAACACATGTAACATTTGCAGCCGCGTTGCTCGAAAATCAAGCTAAACAAAGCATTGCATTCAAAGGTTCAAGCGCGCCAGAGTAAGAGGGAGCGAGCAAGCGAGAGAGAGAGAGAGAGCGGGATGGAGCGAGAGAGATGAGAGGCGAAGCAAGGAGAATGCGAGAGAACGTAAAAACTCCAACCCTCTTAAATTTAAACGAGTAGAAGACAAGACTGCAACAGGAAAAAACAAGAATGAGAAAAGACATACAGACGTGCATACACTGCCATTTATGCAAGTGCACGTGTGTGAGTACGGCATTAACACATAAAAATTAGGCTGCCGTCAAAACGACTTGGAAGTGCGCTGCTCGGTTAATTGAAGAATGTCTGTCGGATAAAAAGGGTTCAACTATTTTTATTAAAATGTGAATTGAATGTTCTACGAATTAACATATGTATTATGTATTATGATACAAGCTTGGTAGAAATTCGAACTATTTATGTACATATGCACATAATTAAATTAATGTTTAAGGGCTTAAACTTTTTAAAACTTATTCTTTGTTTTTAACCATTTTGTATTATAAAATATGTACAAATGTACATACATATGTAACTAGATCATAGTAGAAGTGTACTAGAATCTTAGGAGACTGTTTTGAAATGTTTGGAAATTCATATTTATCTTACTGAGGATCCTGAAAACACTTGCAAACCAAAGGGTAATGAAAAGATGAAAGAAATGATGAAAAAAAGAGATACAATTAGAATAAGAATCAAGAACAGAGCAGAACTTGTCGTCGTAGTGCAACTGAGCCACACGGCCTGCTTTCTTTTGCCGCTGGACTCACTTTCATTAAAGACAACATACAGCGCAGCAGAATTAAATGCAACGAGAGCAATGCGCTCGAGAACGCTGCGCTCTCCGCTCGCCGCCCTTTCGCTCTTCTCTGCTGCTCTCTGTCCGTCCGTCTCCCTGTAGCCGTGGGCAAACAGATCCCAGATACATGCACACAAGCATATAACCAAACATAGATACTTAAAACACACGGCGTATATACGCCGCTACATACAGACATTCACATGTAAACGTACGTAGTGCACAAGCAATACCACACACAACCCCAAAAAGTTGGAAAACCAAATAAAAATACAAGGCGCATTGTGTGTGCGTTTTTCTTACCGTCAGCCTGCGCCGAAATGTTAATACCCTACGGGGATTTTCGGTGGAAGTTTACTTATTTACATTAAAACTGGGAAAAATGTTAATGTTTTAAAATCTCTTAAAATAAGGATCAATATTTTTTTTTTTATAAAACAAGCATGTGTCATTTTTTAGAATATATCGTGTTGTTAAGATGAAAGCAGGAAAATTAGTTTCACTTAGTATCATCCTATTTTCTATACAATAGTTAAAGTACTAGCTTTAAAAATTTGTATCATTAAGTAAGTACTTACCTCTTACCAAAATATTCCTGAACTGAAATCGTGTTAAAAAAAATACAATGTTTCATACATATGTATCATTTAATTCCGTGCCCATAAAAAGTGCAATCTTTATGGCCTCTTCTGGATCGCACTCAATATCCAAATCCACACACATATTCGAAAAGTCATCCTGCTCCGCGTTGTCAATTCAGTTGTTGTTGGCGGCCACAAAAAGTAGCTCATCTCTCGGTGGAAACCAGTTTTTATGCTACGCTCGCAACCGGTTTTCATCCTGATAACTTACAGCGAACTTCGAGTCGTGTCTCGCTGCGTGTCTGTCTGCTTTTGGCGTCTCAGTTCCAGCATAAATTGCACTTCGCCTGCACGGATCGCGCATGGAATACATATCTTCCGCCGCCCAGCAATCTCTGGCAAGTGACCAGGAGCAAGGGCAAGAGCAGGGGCCAGGGGCCAGTGTCATATGCCCGGCGCTCGGTGCAGCGAAATGTAAGGAACGGAACGTACAAATAAACGCGCATTTTCCAGAGAAGTAGAAAAACTTCCACCCTCAAAGCGGCACACACAAACATACAGCGAACTAATACAAACATGTAAGAATGCTGCAGTCGTGCAGGAACATGGTATGCGACCCAGTGGTACTCATTAACTTAGAGAATTCAAGCAAAACAAAGGGGCACAATTGATTGATTGTTACATATACATATGTATGTACATAGAATTATGATTATATCTATCTAGTCTGTTGTTTGCCTCCTTCAAAAATTAGAACTTTAATGTGCCCAGATATTTTGAAGTTACTTCTTTAATTAAAGATGCAATGTAGTACGGAAGTTAGGAGACTTCTAATCACTGATTTTAACTGCAGGTTTACTTAAAGAAAAGGATTAGCAGAAAGCCTATTGGATAAGCTTGCACCAGGAAACGATAAGACAGGCGAGCCGGTGTGAACCAATGTTACATCCAACCAAACCACCGTTCGAACTGATATACCCGCTGTGCCCCTGGGCACACTGTCACTGTCATTTGCGTCGCAGCGCTGCCGTCGTCCGCGTCCGCGTCGCTCTGCCTGGCCCAGTGTTTCCGCTTTCTTTCGCCTCGTTGTAATGTTACTTTTAGTTCAGTTTCAGAACCTCGCCGAGCCGGTCGTAAGTCGTAAGCGAGACTTTAGTGCGATTCCGCTCCGTTCCGCCGGGGTGTGTGTCTATGTGCGTGTTTGTGTTTAGTTCGAGAGCCAGAGCAGAGCACCAAGCCAGAGTCGCAGTCGAGAATCGAAACCGAAAGTGGTTCTCCGCGTGTGTGCGTGTGCGAGTGTGAGTGAGTGAGTGCTTGTTGTTGTTCTTGCTGTGTTGGTGCCTGCTTTTCTACCCCCGAAAAAGCAAAGCACAGCATAAAACTGTGCGCTCGTACGCGCGCCAGTGTGTGAGTGTGTGAGGAAAGAGGAAAGGAGGAGAGAAGAAGGAGAAGTAGAAATAAAAGAAAACCAACCCCCACCAGCGGCGGCGGAAAAGAGGAAGAAAACAACAACAGAAGGCACACCACTACCACTACCATTACGATTACCACTTTCCACCACCCACTCTTCATCATCGCGAAAAACGGCACTCGTGTAGAAACCGATCGAGAGAGCGAAGAGAGTGCGACCAAACGATTTAAAGGATTAATACTATTCTGAAGAGGGCCCCGCGTGGCCGCGTCGACATCCGCATCGCTGCAGCCGCCCCGCCGATCTTGACATGATGAACTTCTCCGCGTTCGGCGGCCCCTTCTCCGGCATCCATCAGTTTGCCGCTAAATTTGATGCTCAGACGCCCGGCGCCTTCGGTACGCCCCCCGCCGCCGCCGTGAATGCAGCAGCCGCTGCGGCGGCCGCCGGCACCGATAACCATGTGCAGCGCTATCAGACCAATGGCAATCACTTTAATCAGAATGTGCCCAACGGTAAGTGCATCTGCCACAAACACATCGCACACATAAGCCATACATACATTACCCCCTGCTCAAGCGCATGCACATGCACATGCACATGTGTCTGTATAACATAATCACTAAAAATTTATTTTATTTTTATCGATTTATTTTCGCCCGCTGCGGGCAGCGACGCCGGCGTCATAGCGTTCAGGGGGGTATAACGAATACACTCTCACTCGGGCAGCGGCAGCGACCGCGGCAGAGGTGGTGGCAGAGAGGGTCGGGCTATGGGCTCGCCTAATGCCCTACACACTGGGTTTCGCTATTGGGGGCCCTGTGGGGGTAGCAATAAACATGATTCAGACCACGAAAACGTTGCCATAAGAACTTGGATTACTTTTACTTGACTTTCTAAACCGCTCTGTCAATAACAGTTATTTGATTCTTTTTAGTTTGAGTTGGGATATGTTTTAAAGGGAACCTACTACTAGGTTTATTTTTTTATAAAACAAACAGCCGCGATAAACGAAATTTAAGTTTCTGCGGTCTTACCTTTAGAACTTAGAAAAAACTATCACACAATTTTATAAAATTTAACAATTTCCATCTTCCCACAATAAACACAAAGTAAATTCGAGTTATGTTGATTATAATATGTAGGTAGGTTTTAATTTTCTTTGGCTAATACAACTAATTTGACACATAAGACGTGATTTCGAAAAGTTCAATTCAAAAAGTTATTCCAGCTCAGGCATATTGGTAAAGGATATCATAAATATCGGATGTTCTTTGTTGATTTTAAATAGTTCTCAACCTATTGCAATATAAGTAATAAGAAATCTTAACAAACAAGATGAAATTGCATTTCTTACTTAGAAATCTCTTTTAAGTTTATATACATTTGTGTGCGATTAACTTATTGGATGTTATTTCAGAAGAATTTCATACATAGGTTGGGAGTAGAAAAGTGTATTTTATAGATAATAACTTTTGTAGATATTTTTATGCGCCCAAGCAAACCATTTTCCTTTACAACTCACATGAACATATACTTGATCAGATTCATTCAAGAATATGCTAAATATCATAGGTGCTATGGTAATAATTGCCTAACAATTTTCTTGCAATTGCAAGACGTGTATTCTGGTTCATTTAAGGCTTGTTTAAAGTTGCTTAAATAATGTTAATGATTTTAAGAAATACGACTTAACTACTCGATTTATTTTGTTGTAATATACAAATTTATATTAGCATTTTAAATGCATTTTACTGTAGTCTGGAAGACACAACCCTCCTGAGTGATTCGAACAATACTTTTAGTAAATCGCCGGCGAAAGGCTGCTTTCCATCTGTAGACATGTGTGAGTGTAAGTGAAACTGCCATCAAGCGGGTTTTCCACCCCCAACCCTAATGTAGCTGGCTGGCTGGCACTCTGGCCAGCGAAGAAGATGTCTTCCTCGGGCGAGCAGCTAGTCCAATTTGTAAACCGCACTACAATTTTTTGGGGGTTGGTCGTGGGGTGGAGCGACGACTTAGTAGGAGTACGAGTATACCCTGTCATCATAGCTGAATATAACGATTTTTTCGTCGGTGTTTTTGTTGTTCTGCGCTCTTTTTATACGAGTATCCGACGCTCTATGTTTTGAGTCATTACCACCCACCCCCGAGTGGGGGTGTATTGGTGAGTGTGTGTGCGAACCATTCCTGCTGCTCTTGTTGTTGTTTTGCGTGGCTTGAAAATGCAATGAACTCAAATAACTTTTGAATTTGCTGCATTTCACTTTGTTTTTTGTCGTAGGGGTGGGTTTCGTTCTCTCCAGCTACTTAAGCACACACATAGAAATACAATTAAATACATGCATGGACGTGTGTTGGGTTGCGAGTGTAAGTGTGCGAGTTTACAACCCCCAACCACTAAAGAGCCTGCCATTGCTTTTTTAATTGCACTGACTTCCTGCCAAGTTGCAACTTTTTTCGTTGTTGTTGTAGTTGCAGGGTGTGACCGGGACTGGGACGGGCCGAGCCCTCCCCTGATATGTTGAGTGCATAAAACCCTCATGCCCCAGGTTCATCCCCTAACCATCGGCTCCTTCTTCTTATCAATTCTAATTAGTTGCATTTCCTTGCATAATTAGATTCCCAGGGCAACCCCCATCCCCCACCGCATCCACTGCAGCATTTCATAATTTATTTTTGCCTGGCAACTGCACGGATATTATTTTCAACTTGCATTTATTGGAAAGTGGAGAACCAAGTCCGTACCCAGACCCAAACTCCTCTGCATCGCTTGGGTTCATTGATCCCGCCTTTTGAGCTACGCATTATATTTCCAGTTTGGCGTTTTATATTTTTTTACCTGCTGCCATAACAGGAAAATGCGTTTGCCAGTGTGTGTATGTGTGTGTTGTTCCTGTATTAGTGGGTTGCTCTTTTATCTGCCTCTGTACACACACCCAGAGTGTGTGTAATCCATGGGTCGGCGGCGCGGGGTATTCAGTATTCGGCATTCGGTGGTATTCGAGTGCCCAAGCTGATCCCAGGCAGGTATGGTGTCCCACGTACTCGAGCCACTGCATTTTCCTGCTTTTCTCGCTTATTAGCTGCATTATCGCTGCCCTGCGACTTTCTGACCTGCTCGAGGTTTATCTCTCGATACCTACCCGATAATTTGGCCGGGCTGCTTGTATAAATCATTATTGGGTTACGGGGAAATGCTTGGCAGCAGACATGGTTTGCTGGAAATGTAAACAGATAAATACCTGACGGAGATTGGAAGAATGTTGCTTGGACTTCAGCTGTTGGAAAACCCAAAACTGAAGTATAATTAAAATAGATATGAAACACATTTGAAAAGATATGTATAGAGATGAAGATGTAAATATTTATTAATATGAAAACGTTGTAGTAATTTTTCTTGATCAAAGAAGATTATAGGTAATGAAACTTATCTTGGTATATACAGTTTTGTTATGATAATGTTATTCTAATCATAATAAATTAAGCAGGAATACTGGAATGTCTGCTTCTTCAACTAGTGAATTTTTGTCCTGAAGTTATAGTAGTATCTATAACCTAACGAAATGCGGGCCACTTTTATTAAGTTACAATTTATTATTGAGTAAAAGTATTTTTTAATTCAAGACAATTATACCAAAGTGTAGGAAATGGATACAAAAACAATCAGAGTATCTTTAAATATGTAATTATTACAATTTGCTTGCTGCTATTAGTTAATTTCTAGTACAGGTTAGTTTATATTATTCCTAAACGTTGCGGGAATAAAGTAAATGTAAATTATGTTTAACATTATTTTAAATGTTTCGTTTTCTGATTTAGAGAATGGGTTGTAAAGCTTTATTAGGAATATTCGGAATGAATTCGGTGTCCACACCGGGTATCTTGTTGTCGAGGACACACTCCGCTTCCTTTTATTAACGTCCCCCTAATGTACAGCAGACACCCCAGCCATAAAACATTTGCATTTTTTACGTACATAAATACATACATATGTATGTACGAAGTTATGTACCTATGTGCACTGTACATAGAGATATGTGCTTCGCGGGTGTGAATGACTGGTTACACCCCCAAATCGTTGCCTGGATGTATGCAACACTAAAAAAGTGCGCATGATAAAGCAATTACGATGGGTACACAAACCCCAACCCCGAACCCCATTTCCTTTCAATGCATATAGATAAATAAATATTAGCGAGCATTGATTATTTATTTCTTTGTTGTTCCACCATTGACTTTAAGGCTTAAAGCGGCCTTAGAGCTTTTGACTTTTTTTGTTTCGTCCTGCTGGCGCTGATGACTTAAACTTTGGCGATGGCGCCGTTTGCTTTCTACCCCTCTCGGTCTCGTACGTGTTACTGTACACTCAAATAAAGCATGGGTTCATATGCAAAACATTAAAACAAATTGCTTTAAGTTGTCACCTCTTAAGTACATTTTTTTTTTTAAAGCTAAACTCGGAGAAATATTATTAGTTTATTCGTTTTACTATAAGCGGGGTTAATATATGGAAACATATTTGGTATAACTATTTTATTATAAATAAATTTTTTTCTTAGGTCTTACATTTCCCAAAATGATTAAGCGTTGGTTTTCTGACTTTCCTTAAATGCAATTTAGACTATTTTTATGATTGTATAATTATGTTTTTCATGTAAGTTAGTTTGAAATGGTTTACTTATAAATATTGCTATTATTTAAATAATTTTATGAAATTTATAACTAAAAACCAAAAAATTTAGGGGAAAAAACAATGGACCTTTTATGTTTAAAAAAAAGTTCAATAAAAAGTTTAAATTTGCTATCTTATTTATTTTTTGTTGTTAACAAACGATTTGTTCAGGTAATTTATTCTATTTCTATTTTCCTTGATTAATTGCTCTTTGTTTTTGAAGTGCATCATGTTTGCGCCCCTTCTACTTATCCACCCCCGCCCCAGCACCTCACTGACATACGCTCTCACTCTCTCGCTCTCCACTGGCAGCACACTTCGGGTCAAGTTTCGCCCAACTCCGTTAGGGGTTGCAAGCTTTACCCAACCATAGCGCTTTCCTCCCACTCTCTGGCCTAGGGACTCTCTCTCTTTCACGGACTTAGTCTCCCTCTACCGCGCGGGCGCTCTCACCGCTTTCACTGCCTCTCATACACGCAGACAGAGGCGAACGACACATATAGACAGGGACATGGACACGGACAGGACGAGATAAACGCCATGTTTTCCAAATCGCTGCCCGGCGCGCATTCCTTTCCATTTTGTTCCACTTTGCCACAAACGATCTAGAAACCCCACATGCTCTGCCGCTCTCCCACTTCACATCCTGTACTCTGAACTCTCTCCACTCTCACCGCTCTCTCACTCTCGATTGGCCATGTTTCCGACTTCACCGACTTTGACTCGTTACTCCGGCTCCAGCTCCGAATGAGAGTCCGAATCCGGCAATATATTCCACGTTGTCGTCATCCTATTCATGGGAAAGTGAAGTGAAAAGTGAAATGCCACGACCGAACCGACGAAAACGACGAATGCCGGTTGCCATCCACATCCCGCTTTTTGTTGTTACCATGTCTTCGTCTCCACCTCTGTTGTTGTCGCCCGTGTTTTTGGCCACTCCATTCCGTATTTTCCGGCTGCCTTTGAACCCTTTTTACGGCTACCTTTCAATTTTCGTTTTTTTGCATTTGTTTTCAAAGCCGTTTGCCGGATGATGACGATGATGCCTTAACCAATTGACACTTAAGCAATGCATTTGTAATTCATTACAACTAAGTACTGTATTAAAGGTTATGGACAATTTTTATGAAAACAAAAGTTTACCTTAAGTATACCATTTGGTAATATGATGACAAGGATGGTTTTTCCTTTAGAATTAACATTTTTAATTGTTAAAAAAATAATAAATATATTTATTGTACAATTTAGACACAATATTTAGTGATTTTGACAATTTTCTATATTTTATAGTTGCAGATTTAAATATTTTAATAATGAAATCAATTAAAATGGTGTCTTAAATTATTCTGTAATGTTTTGTACCTTACCTAAAATATTTTATTGAAATATTACGAGATTGAAATATTACCAGATTACATAATTATTATTTTAGGTACCCCTAAATAATGTACAAAGGTGCTCGAAAAATCACTGAAACATATTAAATAGTGTCTAAAATATTATTTTTATATTTTTTACGATGTAAAATTTTTGAAAATTGTTTAGGGGTTTTAAATATCTTACTAATATCTGTAAGACCCAGAATTTATTTCATCCTCAATGTAATATTCCATGATCATTTAATTTCTAAGTCTCTCATCGGTTTGGCATACATAATTAACGTTTTATTGCTCTGATTTCTCGTGACTGATACGCATAATCATTTGCATAACCATATGGTTTAAATTTAAATTACTGCCACTTGGACGAATTTATTAAAGTAACACTTAAGGAAGAGCTAGCAGCTTTTTTGTATAAAAAAGGCGATAAGAATTAAAGCATTCGGAAATATGTAAAGCTATGGCCCAAGGTCGAATGGTAATTTATACAGAGACTAAGCCCAGCTCAGGCCACACGCACAGGGACACATAAATTTCACCACGTCAGCGAGAGGGAAATGCTCCTGCTCTGCGCCTTCAGACGGCGTTGTTCTTTTTTATTTGCCTAATTGTGAATAACATTAAAAAATGCAGAGAAAACAGCTTCCCGAAAAAGAACCCTTCCATCCAGAATTTGCTCTATGGAGGACACAGGAGCAATCTAAGGCAGGCGTACATAAAGAAAAGCCAGGCAATTGGCAACAGCCCGAGAATGTTATTTATAAAACCGAGCACCCGGCTAAGAAAAAGCCAAGAAGAAGGCAACGTGGATCCGGGGGGTACGCGGGGGGAAGATGCACGCACACACACCCACCGAAAAAGCGAAGAAAAAAAGTGGCGAGCGCTTTTCCTATGGCATACATTCGGGCGTGTGCGCGGCCGGCATTTTCAGTTTCAGTTTTAATTTCCTTTTTCCTATGTGTATGCGTTGTCGGGGCCCCGAAAACACGTGTGTGCGTCTCTCTGTGTGAGTGTGTGTGAGTGTGAAAATTTGGCCTTGGCAGACGGCAGCGTGTGGCCCAAAAGAGGGCGGCGTTAGCGGGCAGTGTTCGGGGGAAGGCGACGACAGCCAGCAGACAACAACAATTTCTAGGCACACGCACGTTCGGCGAGTAGGAACAAGCGCCGTTAACTATACTACAAAAATACATATTTATGGTCGTTAGGGTGGACCATTTAAGGTTGAGAACTAGGCCTATCATCAATCAACATTTACTTATTTGCATTTCTACAGGACATCCAGCTGATTATTGCTTCATAGACGTATTAATTTAAATTAAATTAATTACTATTTTGTACATCACTTGACAATTTCCTTTTTTTTATATTTTTTCTCTAAGGCCCGCTTTTAATTAAAAACTTAGCACTTGTTAGGTCCCTGATTGGAAATTTGTTTAACTATGCATAGGAGTCCTTAATGATTGTAAGATCGTAATATTTCTTATATATTAAAATTTAAATAAGGATTTTTTTCTTAGCCAGCAGCTTTTAAAATTTACGAAAAAGAATTAAATTATTTAACATTCAATTGTTTAAATCAAAAGACAATAGCTTAACATCATTAGATAAATCAAGACCAACACGGCGTATACGCAACGTTATGGGAATTATTTAATACGCCGCAAACACTAGGTCAGACTTTTTGTTACTATCGGAACCAAAGTCCGCCCCAATATATCTGTATGCTGAAAATGTAGCTGCCTCCACACAGGCACAGTCAGAGGCACAGGCACCGCGTTACTGGCCCTAGATACATGAATACATATATACGCGTATATATATCCGTATATAGGCGTACGTGTGTCGTGCCATATCGTCGTTACTTTGTCGGCAGCATGTTGTTTTTGTGCCGGCACCCGATCTTTATTCGGCTCGCCAGCTGAGCCACGGGATTCGATTCGGAGCCGGCCGGAGACGGACGATGAGGACGTCGGCTCGGCAAAGGGAAGCATTTGCCGGAACCAGGAGCAACTCCAGTCAGGCCCAGTCGGTTGTAGTTAGTCGGCCAGAGTGCGTTGTGCGAGAGCGGCGGCCGAATCGAGTCGAGTGTCCCAGTGTTCTAACAGTTAATAGTGCTAAATCCCTGACTAATCACACACAAAACAAGAAAAGAAAAAACAAACATACACCGAATTTCCACTATAGGGTGTTCACGATGTGTAAATATCCCAAGAATATGTTTTTGCCCGTCCCTCACTTCCTTCCCCACGCTACCATGTTTGACCCAAAACCTAATATTAATTGGGAAAAATTCTATCTTTTCAGTTTCGGCTGCCAACAACATGCAATATGGCCAGAATATATCCATACCGTACTCACAGCCGCAGGGCGATCTGAACTTTCTCAATGCAGCCGCTGCGGCCGATCATAAGGGTAAAATCCATCCAAAAATCGAACGTGACCGGGAAGAAGGTGAGTCGTCGCCGAGCCGCCAGTCGGGGATTGAGTGGGCGGAACTGCGTGGGTGGGTAGCTCCGGCTCTGGCTCTGGCTCCGGGTCTGGTGCTCGTGCTGCTGGGTCTGGGGGAGGCTGAGCTGGCTGGTGTATGTACAGAGCTTTCGGGTCGGTATATGTGTATTTCAAGGACGCAGTCATCACTCGTCGTGCGTCTCCCTTCGGCTTCGTTATTTATAAATGTTTTTGGGCCTGTCTGCCATCCCCCGAGTCGAGGGGCAGCGAGAGGGGCAGGTGGGTAGGTAGGTGGGTTGAGTATAGCACACTTTTTCAGCCAGTTTTACGCTGAGCCACCTTAAACAAGTGGATGTGGATGTTGCTCCTCTCATCCCAATGATTACGCACGCTGCAAAGGCGAAAAGTTTGCACCGCTCGGATGTAAGGAGGGTGGGTGTGTCCTTGGAAGTAAATAAATGTTACTATCCGGGGATTCTTCAGAATAGACAGCCCTTTCCGGAGTTTTGCAAATTTGTAAATTAATTAATAGATATTTACATATTATTATTATCTTACTATTTTTCAGTACAAATGAACTTTAAAATATATTTTGGAATATGTGATAAACTTCTTTATCGCTCGAAAAGTTAACTCTAAATTGGGGAAAAACTCCTTTTTTAAGCAACCAAGATTTGTTACTTTTTATTGACAGTGTCCAGCTGTAAAAGAAAACCGGAAAAGCACGAAAAAAGAACCCGGTTGCTACCCAGACACATATACTATAAGCCAGCTGACACGCCCCCCAAAAGGGAAAAGGGTGTTGGGAAATGTTGCTGTTGGGGTAGGCTTTTTTTGTAGCCCGAAAGAAAATTATGCAGGAGTTGATTAGATAATAATGAGATGTCTATTGATTAAAAATAGAGAATGCGTTGTTGGAAAAGTACGCAATAATATTTTGTAAATGACATTGACTCCCATTAGATAGAAGTACAGGGATATTAGACAATACTCTACAGGTCCAAATGAAATTCTAGAGATTTAAAAGTGCTAAAAAACACGTATACATTACTTTTTTAGACCCAAAGCCAACACTTTTTAAATCTCTAGAAAATGCCCCTTTTTCGCACTACAATAATTTCTTCCTCTCCCGTTTCCATAGTCCTCAATCAGCAGATCCTGCAAAATGTGAACCAATCCTGGCAAACGCTGGCCAACACGGCCAACACGGTTGACTACTCGTCACACCTGCTCTCCGCCACACTGCCCATCTCCATACAGCACTTCCTCAAGTACTCGGAGACCATCAAGAAGGAGTCCACCGGCGATGTCCTCAAGAACGGCACCAACCTGGCCAGCCTGGCGCTGGGCGGCGTTGCCCTGACGCCCAGCAACAATGGGGCCAACGGGGGCCACCACAACGGCCTGGTGGGAATGGAGCACGGCGGTCATATGACCAACATGACGGACGCCAACGGAGCGGCGCTGACGAACGGAGGAGGAGCCAGCAACGGGGTGAATGGCAATGCCAATGGTGCGGTGAGCAATGGCGGCGCCGGGGCTGTGTCCAGTACCGGATCCGTGGGTACCACGAACGCCAGTGGCGCCACCGGCACGGCAACCGGCAAGAAGACCAAAAAGAAGAAACCACCAAAGGAGAAGAAGCCGCGCCCCAAGCCTGGAGAGATCCGCGAGACGAAGGCGCTGGACGGCTCGACGCTATACTGCTGCCCGGAGTGCCAGATGGCCTATCCGGACCGCAGCCTCATCGAGCAGCACGTCATCTCGCACGCTGTGGAGCGGCGCTTCGTCTGCGACATCTGCAATGCGGCGTTGAAGCGCAAAGACCACCTGACCAGGCACAAGCTCTCCCACATACCGGACAGGCCGCATGTGTGCAATGTGAGTCGAGACCACCGTCACGGGATAAATAAAGACCATCAAACGAGTTGGCAAAATTCTAGACGAGTAACATACTAACTTTCTGCCTTCTTTTCAACAGATCTGCATGAAGTCCTTCAAGCGCAAGGAGCAGCTAACTCTGCACATTGTCATCCATTCCGGCGAGAAGAAGCACGTATGCATCGAGTGTGGAAAAGGTGAGTGTCCTCGAATCGAACCCCTATAATATGTGGTTGCTTATTGGTTATTTTTACCGTAGGTTTCTATCGCAAGGACCACTTGCGCAAGCACACACGCTCCCACATCGCCCGACGCGTCAAGTCGGAGGTGTCGGCGCAGAACGTGAACGGATCCGGTGGCGGTGGAGGCGGAGGCGGCGGCGGCGGTGGCGGCGGTAACAGTGCGCAGAACAACGCGCTGCACGGCTCCTGAGGATCGTACAAGGACTTCTGGTAAACTCCCAGACGAATTTCAAGCCATAAGGGGCAACCGGGCTGCTGGCGGCGGTGGGCATAGATAAATCCGTATCGACCGTGGCCGCAAGCAGCCAAGCTGCCTTTGAAATTCGCTGGGGGCTTACTGGGGGTCCTGCTGAGCGTCACCCAACTCCAATACAATAACCCTCAAAAATAAACACGAGTTATACTTACTGGATGCAAGTATTAGTACGATTTTGTTCACGACACTTTCAGTTCTTTAGCTTTAGTTCTTTCAGTTGAGATTTTCGCACAAACACACTAGCAGAGTCGAGCAAAAAAGTATAGCAATCGAAATGTACAAATCAGCAGAATGACAGATTTAAATTCGAGTTTAGCATGCGCATATGTTAGGGGACGCTAACGCCGTCGCGTAGCTTTCGTTTCTCATTTTTTCGGGGATCTGTGATCTGTAGTCGCTGCATAAACACGAGGGAAAAACGAGAGACGATCGATCGAACGCTGTTCTAAGAATAAGTTAATATGTGTCTGCAACCGATTTACTATATATATTGAATGTGCAATTTATGAACCCCTTGATTTGCCTTTTGTTTTGGTTGCCCTCGCGGCGCTTTTGTTCACTACAACACACACGGTGCACGTGTGTTCCCGTGGCGAGATTCGTCTAGAATTATGCACATTTTAACGAAGTAAGAGCTGCTCTAAAAGCGAAATTTATACTTCTAGTCTTGTATTTTATTTTACCAATAGTAGGCATAGAGAGGGAAACCACGAATCGAGGTCACGTAATCTTAAGCTTTTAAACTTGAATGTTCAAAAGGAAACCTTCTTCGACTTGGACGCGAGTCGCAGCAACAAACACTAGACAGCAGGCAGGACTTGCATCTCTGCTTGCGTGCAGCATGCGTGCCCAACTTCCAGCCATCGTCACTGTTTGCCATCAAACAGCAATATCTACCACAGTACAGTACAGAACCGCATATAACCAGCTTAGCAATCCAATACAGATAACTGATAACCACAAATAGCGTTAAGAGCCACAAATATATACAACATACAGAAGCAGACTCAGCAGCAGCAGCAATAGCCATAGGATCGCAGCAGATTACAAAAGCAAATGCAATGCAATAACCGAAACACAACTGTATAAATCGATATTTTTATATATATAAATACAAAGGAAAAGAGAGAGCGTATGAAAACCGACTAGGAATATAAAGGCATAAAACAATAACCGAAATAAAGTGCAAACACTTCGAGCAAGTGACAACGTAATTTACTGTTCAAATACAAAGCATTTTTTGAGATTAACGCTTAACAGAGATCCATATGCAGACGTAATATATCGATGCAGCATACTTATTGCAAACACTTGTATAGTTATATACACACAGCTTCAACTAAATACGCTAGCCAACAGATACACATAGAGATACAGATACTACAGGTACAGATACAGATACGGATGCTGTAAAGAGAACACTTCTTCCTTGTTTGTCTCGATCACTCCGCAACTCGCCAATGACCCACTGAGCTCGAACTTCCACTTTGAATGGAAATTGCTACGATTTCACGTACAATTTCAGGATAATCTATCTTTGTTATTGTGAAAATGTATCGATTGCACATTCTGAAAAGTCAGAAAGTCAAAAGTTCGAGCCAGAGCGACATTTTCACACTCCAAATCATTCTTTTTTCGGGCACATCTCACACACAGGAAAATATACTTAATCACTTCTCGGGCTGACATCGAGGGCTTGTGTATCTATTCGATTTGGTTCGATGCCAAATCTACTATAGTAGCTTACAGTGCAGTTTGTAATTGAAACACTTGCAGTGAAGTACAAATATTTTAACGACAGCAACAGATGCAGCCACGACACGATACAGCAGCTACATACGAGTAGTTGCATATATTAGCCAAAAAGTAATGCGAAACAGATCTAAATACAGTTACTACACTAGAGGGCAGCAGAATATATTATTAACGCGTTTCGTTGTTGGCCCCGACGGCGGGGGGCCCAGGATACAAATTGTAAAAATAACGTGACAAACTTATAAATAATTAAGCTACCTTCAGCGCAAACAAGGAGTTTTTATTTGCCATTGATTTTCTTGGTCTCTCTCTTTCACCCACTCAATCTCTCTCTCTTGACAACACACACACACTTAATCGAATAAGAGAATATAAAACAATAAGTTTATAAAGTAAAAGTTGCAATAAATGACAAACAAATGAAATTAAATCACTCAGGGATAAAGCCTCCAAAAGAAAAAACATAAAATAAAAATGCAATATTTTAAACAAAACGAAATGAAAACAAAAACGAAAACAAAATGGAAAGAAAAGAAAGAAAACAAAAATTTAATCTAAAAAGAAAGTACATTTTAAAGTTAAAACGAAAAACAAAAACAAATATTTTAGTATAATAAAGACAAGGACAAAAAACAAAAAATGGAAAAGTTTTAGAAATTTGCACAAATTTTTGGCATTTTATAAACGAAAAAGCGAACCATCAACCAAACAAATAAATGCATTAAATCGAACTAACAAAATAGAAACATATTTTCACACACATTTCATTGGCTTAGCAAAGGTATAAAATCGAGAAAAGAATACAATTTCAGGATAGAAGGACAGCAACCGAATTACACAGGCAAACGAACGAACGGTCCGTGCAACTTTTAGTGCATTTAAATCAACTTAAAACTTAAAACTCAAACAAAATACAGAAAAGAATATTTACAGGAGCGTAGAAGGATAGCTAGAGCAGGAATCCGTGGCCAAAGACAAAGTTAGAGGCGGATCGGAGGGATGGTAGGAGGGAATCTGACGGCATTTAGCGCTAGGAGCGGATGATTAAAGGATCCATTTACGATTTAACAAAGCCAATTGCCACACAAACACACAACCACACAACCACAACCAATATTCGAAACTGTAAACTGTAAACCTTAAACTGTCAACTGTACGTATTGAATTTATGTTTAGTGTCTGCAGCATGCGGGGGATGTGAGGAACCGAGGAACAGAAGATCGAGGATGCAGAGGAGACGGGCGAAGAGCTAAATACATTTTAGGGTTAGGTTTTCTGCGAAAGGACTGAAGTTAAGGCAACGTAGCGTTTAAATGCAAAATTGAATTGAAAATTGAATGAAGAGAAACAAAACCGAGTGTTATGGATAATGGAGCGTGCGCGCGAGTGTGCGATCGGTGACGAAAAAT
This sequence comes from Drosophila tsacasi, assembly GCA_018904565.1. NCBI lineage: Eukaryota > Metazoa > Arthropoda > Insecta > Diptera > Drosophilidae > Drosophila > Drosophila tsacasi. The sequence goes on along the minus strand of JAEIHY010020178.1, from coordinate 40,396 downwards.
TACTTGTTTAAGGCTGGATGGACTTATGGTAATTTCGACGCAAAAAAACGATAGTAGCAAAACAAAAACAAAAAACATGTAAAATGCAGATACCATATTTTTATAATTAAAACGATGTCCCCAACCCCCACCCTCCAAAAAACCCAAACACCCAACAACCCCCCCTGATCTTAATATATGTTTAATTCAACTGCAATTATCGTTAAAGACGTATTTACTGTTTGTGATCCAAAATTCATTGATTAAACGTAAATTACACACAAAGATACAAAAACAAAAAAACAAAACAAAAAACAATGTTGCATGGGCAAGGTTTGAGCAAAGTCAGGGTTCGCAAAGCATCCGCGATCCCCGAGTCCCCGAGACGAAAACGTGAGCTAAGGTTCCAAACCTGAATCAGAAGGGGCTTGCCCGCATAATACACAACACTAAATACATATATGATATATCTCTTGGGATCTCGGGGCCCGGACTCACTTTCGGTCCGTGCTGTGCCACGCGCGAACCCTTAGAAATAGAGCAGGAACAGTAAATTGTACTTAATTGACAACAAAAAATGATATAATAAAACACCGCCACTTTGAAATATATATTTACTTGAATCAAATAATATTAATGAGTATATATAACTTTGTACTTGAATAATATTTTATTTATATATACCTTAAGTCAATAAAAATTCTAATAAATTATAATCACCCAAAACTGACTTTTGTATGTGTCTTCCATGGATTCCTTGTTGTTAAGTTTTAATAGGTAAGTAATACCACGTAATACCACATCATGTTTAAAATAAAAGGAATACAAAATAGACAACTTAGGCCAGGTTTAAGCTTAACAATGTGTTAAACAAAATATAGTTTATTCTGTAAAGAAAGATGACGAAAGATATTAATGCAATTAATTTTATTGTATTGTATATCAATTCATCTTAATAGCGTATTTAAATTGACTTAAAAATATTAAGTAGTTTTTTTTTTTAAATTAAATTTGAATCAGTGTCGGACGTGACATTTTTAAGTAAATCAGAAAAGCATAAATGCAGTTTCTTTTGATTCTTTGCAATCTCCCAATGATTTCGGAAAGCAAAAGTTCAAGCATAATTCCTCTGCTTTTTCCTCCACAACATGAAATTTTTTTATGATGTTTTCATCAAAATAATGAAAAATCGTGCTTGTGCAAATTTGCGTTTGAATATTTCGAAATTTTTTTAGAATATGATAAAGGCTTTCAAATTTGATTGGACCATTTCTTAATGTAACTATGTTAAAAATAATAATTTTACAGTTTATTTGTTTGGTTTTTTCCCGCGTATGAAGTCTGTTTAAAAGTTTCGTAGAGCGAAAGGTCGCGTTGCCAACCAGTTTTAACTGCTCCATGCCAGAACAGGTTTGAGTTTTTGCTAAATTGGCGTTGCCAGATAGAAGAAGTACTCCGAAGCCTTCAATTATTCCGCCGCCGTCGGTTCTTAAAAATTCACTTTTGCTCAAAGAACTGAGTATTCAGCTCTTTGCTTTAAAATGTTTTTCCTATATACAAAACACATTTTTAATGTCAGCTGACACAAAGAAAAGCCAGTGATAACCAAAAGTCGTTTTTTAAGTTCCGATTCGACATTAAAATCATAATTATTTAATCATAAAAAATTAAGAACATTTTTGTTCTTATTTTACTAAATTTCTAAATTAGAGTGGTTAAAGATGTTTTTAATGGCTGATAAGCAAAATCTATAATTTGTAGTAAAAGAGACTCGAATTTACATATTGAAATAGCTTTTAAATGGTAAATAGGAAAATACATAGTCTGCTGTATTGCAAGCAATTTAAAATGCACCTTGTTGTCGACTAACGAAAATGGTGCTGTAATACACGCGCAATGTTAAATGTAAATGGTCGAGCTCTTCATAAATAGAACTGACCATTAGAAAGGCTTTCTAGTTTACCTGTTCGGTCGACTAGCGAAGCACAACGTCTCTCCATTCTAAGCAAAATGGATTCTGGAATTCAAGGATTTTTTAAAAATAAAACCGTTTTTCTGACTGGAGGATCAGGATTTTTGGGAAAAGGTATCCGGAATACTTGAAATATTTTCGTGAGTTAAGTTAATCGTCCTGACTTTCAGTGGTCATTGAGAAGCTCCTGAGGACAACCGAGGTAAAAAAAATATACACGCTATTCAGACCCAAGCGCGGCGTGTGTATTGGAGAACGCATCTCAGTATGGGAGAAGGACTCGGTCAGTTATCACAATTTCTGATTCAATGACAAATTCCCAACCAAAGTTCCTTAGATCTTTAAGGTGCTCTTGAAGGCCAAGCCGGATGCCTTGCGGCGAGTCTGTCCCATTGCAGGCGATTGCATGGAACCGGATCTGGGTTTATGTGAATCAGACCGAAGCCTCCTGATTTCTGAGGTACAAGTCGTTATCCATGGAGCAGCCACCGTGCGCTTTGACGAGGCCCTGCACCTGTCCCTGGCCATTAACGTGCGTGCGACTAGGCTGATGCTGCAGCTGGCTAAGCAGATGACCCAGCTTGTGTCCTATGTCCATGTCTCGACCGCCTACTCAAATTCTGTGGCGACCGACACCGATGAGAGGTTTTATCCTGAGCATTTACGAGATGGTTCGGACAAAATCCTGGCCTTGGGAGAGCTGTTGAGTGCTGAAACGATAGACAGCATGACGACTACGTTGGTAGGATCCTTCCCGAGCACCTACACCTACACCAAGGCCCTGGCGGAGGACGTGATCCGAAGGGAGGCGGGCGACCTGCCCCTGTGTGTCTTTCGACCGTCGATCAGTAAGTGGAAGATGATTAACCATATGCTGGGTGCTCTAACCAACTCATTCTCAGTTATGCCTGTCAGCAAGGATCCCATGGTTGGGTGGACAGAAGGTTTGTACGGACCTCAGGCAATAATCTTTGGCGTAGCTCGCGGTGTATTGCGGGTAACCCCGTATGATCCGAAAGCCATAATAAACATGGTGCCGGTTGACTTTTGTGGTAACGTCATCTTGTCCTGTGCCTGGAAAACAGGTGCAAATTCAGGACAGCAGGGTCAGACTGAAAAGCCTCCGATTTACACGTTTGGTTCCGCCAAGAAAAACCAATTAACCTTTCATGATTTTTTCCTCCATATAAAAGTGAATGGCGATCGCATGCCGCTGAACAAAATGCTGTGGTACCCGTTTATCCTTAGCTGTCCTCCCCTCCTGTTTCCATTGGCGGCCTTCTTCTACCACACCCTTCCGGGCTACTTCCTCGACACGATACTTCGCCTCAATGGCCGCAAGCCCATCATGGGGAAGATTTACCAAAAAATACACAAGAATATAGCCCTACTCGGTCCCTTCATGAGAACCACCTTTAACTTTGGCATGGCGAACACCCAGGAACTGCTGAACGCTTTGTCGAAGCAAGATCGCACAATGTACGACTTTGACATGGACCGTCTGGATTGGGGCGACTATTTTAACGGCGCGGTGGAGGGTTTACGAGAGCATATAGGCAAGGAACCGGTCACTGAGGAGTCCACTACCAAGGCTTTGAAGTTCAAGAAGCGGTAAATGCATTAATATTCGTGATTCAATGAGCTTTAAAGACCTGGGTTCTTACTTTTCAGCCTTGAGGTCCTGCACTATAGCCTCGTGATGTTGTTGGTCTGTGTATTCGTGTACGTCTTGTGGATGCTGACAAAGCTTGTCTCATGAGGAACCAGATGTATGACCCGCTTCAATAAATGCTCACATTTAATTTTAAAAAATCAATGATATAAATGAGTATATATATTTAACACATGATCTTGTAAAATGTCTTATTACCCTGCAGTACCTGTCATCAAAGTTTTATCAACATTTCATCGACACACATGGGGGCATAGTAGAAATATACTATGCATGGGGGTGTGTCGATGAAACGTTGATGACAAGCCCAAACAAACGTCGATGATTCTTTTTATGGGATGTCCGCTCTGGTCATCAACACAAATTCATCAACACCTTTCACCTTTTCATCAACATTTATACCAAAAAACTCATCAACATTTATACCAAATAATTTGTTTTTTTTTTTCGTTTTTCTTTTCATTTTAAATTTTAAAATTCATGATAAAGTAAAAGAAATATTAGATATTAAATTATATAACCGTTGTTGCTCATATAAGTCAGCCTGACCAATTGCATCTACAAACAAGAAAGGAAGCTAAATTCGGCAAGCCGAAGTTTAAATACCCTAGAAGTAAGTATTTAATATTTGGTTTATTTAAGGATTGCGGTCCTTTTCGAAGTCATGGAAAAAAAAACCAATGTCCACTATATTCCTGTGATAGTACACCAAAAAATAAGAGATACGTGTCTTTTCGTTTTTCACCTATCGTGCAAATTTTTTTTTTTTAACAAAAAAAAAAAAAAGATATTCTTTTATCAGGCTCATATTTTGCAAACCGTTGGGAATTTTGAATTTCTCTCTGAAGCAAAGTAACTCTTGTCACGGCCAACAAAATATATGTACAAACAAGAAAGGAAGCTAACTTTGGCACGCCAAAGTTTGTATACCCTTGCAGCTTACAATTGGGTGATTAAAATTTAATTCAATTCCGTTCCTATGACAGGTATATGATATAGTAGTCGTATAGTAGTATAGTCCGATCATGACCAAACTAAAATCGAAATTCTAGAATAATACAAAATGGCAATATCTCAAAAATTGTCAAGGTTATATTTTTTTCTTGTAAATGTTTCGATTGTTCCTATGGCAGCTATATGATATAGTAGTCCGATCTTAATAAAATTAAAACAAAAATTCTAGATAATACAAATGTGTTATATCTTAAATTATATGAAAGCATGTTGAAAGTTGTAATTTTTTCTTCATTCTTTTCCGATCGTTCCTATGGCAGCTATATGATATAGTCGACCGATCCGGCCCGTTCCGAC